>JAVKPL010014622.1:0-89693 GCA_032173675.1 Gastrolobium villosum
TCCAATAACTTCCTACAACCTCCTCCTCTCCCACAGAAAGAGCCATCTGATTTAGAGAAAGCTATGCTACAGCTTTCTAAGACTACAAATGATCACATGGAAAGTACAAGTGCTTTCATGAAGGAAACCAGGGCCTATCACAAAAATCAAGACGCCTCCATTTGGAATTTGGAGACTCAGATAGGCCAGTTGTCCAGGCAATTAGCGGAAAGAACTCAAGGGCAGTTTTCTGGTGATACTGAAGTGAATCCGAAAGAATATTGCAATTCAATAGTCACCAGAAGCGGGGTTGTGATTTCTCCTCAAGACAAGCAAAAATTGGTTCAGCAAAAGAAAGTTGATGAACCATTAATTAAGCCAGAATGTGAGAAAGAAGTGGAAATACCTGCCACTAAGAAAGAAGAACCTGCAAGGCAAGAAAAAGAAAAGGCAAAAAAGGAACTTGTTGAAGATCCAAAGAAACCAATGGATTTTTCTCGTTTTGAGAAACCTCCATATCCAATGAGGCCCAAGCAAGATGAGCAAAAAAGGCAGTTTTCTAAATTTTTAGAAATTTTTAAGAAATTGCAGATTAATATTCCTTTTGCAGAAGCTCTAGAGAAAATGCCCTCATATGCCAAATTCCTGAAGGAGATATTATCTAAGAAGCGGAAGCTCACAGAGGATGAACCTGTCACATTAATAGAGGAGTGCAGTGTAATCCTACAGAAAAACATGCCTCCAAAGTTGAAAGATCCAGGAAGCTTCAGTATTCCATGCACCATTGGCAAGACAACTATAGAGAGAGTCTTATGTGATCTTGGTGCCAGCGTTAATGTGATGCCATTAACCCTGATGAAGAAGCTGGGAATTGATGATGTCAAGCCAACAAGAATGAATGTTCAATTGGTCGACCGCTCAACAAAGCAAGCACATGGTATTGTTGAAGATGTGCTCGTCAAGGTAGACAAATTTCTAATTCCTGTTGATTTTGTTATTCTTGACATTGATGAAGATGCCAGTGTGCCTATGATCTTCGGGAGGCCATTCCTAGCGACCTCAGGAGCGCTAATCGATGTACCAAAGGGTGAGTTGATAATACGCGTGGATGGAGAGCAAGCAACATTCAAGGTACTTACAAATGAATCTCCATTGCCTGTCTCTCAACTTCAAAATCAAGTCAATTACATTGCAGCGAAAAAGGTTGAGGAAAGGAGTAAAAAGGAAGTCCATCAGCGGCGTGAAGAAAGCAAACCAAAGGTTAAGATGGAAAAGTACAAGAGTAAGGAGAAACTTGTGGAAACTAAGCTTAAAGTTTCTGAGAAACTTCTTCCTCACCCACATACATATGATCCTGGAAAGGCACAACATTGGATCAAGAAAAGTGGGTCATCATTGGTAGCGTGCTTCCAACCACCATGAGTACAAAGAGTCCCCGTCAGGCTCGTGACGTTAAACAAGCATTGGGAGGCAACCCAATGTGAATTTATTTTCAAAAAAAAAAAAAAAAGGAATGGAGATGGCTAGAATCAAATCTGGGAATGGTGGGCTCATGTTTTTCATCCATCTTGTGATTTGATTATTGCTGGGGACAACAATTTTCTAAATCTGGCAATTGGGCGCACCACATTAGGTACAGAGGAGCCAAACTGAAAAGACCTCTAACAGAAAAAAATTCTGAATCAAGGGAGATTTCTAAACCTATCTGTCTTAATTTCTTCTGTTATTTCTGTTTTGATATTCTCTGAGCAACATACCTGGATTTGTGTTATCTGTGTTAGCTACTCATGCAATAAAATGATTAAATCTTAGAGAGCATATAGGATACTGTGTGAGAAGTCATAATGAATAAATGTATGAGTAATGCATTGAAGAATAAGACTTATTATTGCTCGTTTGATTGAATTCTTTGTTAAGAGTTACAGTTGATATGTGATGATAAAGGGAATTTAGATTCTAGTTTGATTGCACAGCCGTGAGGTTTGAGCCTATACAGTAAATTTTCTTTGTAGAGAGACCTCACTGTGATAATACTCTAGAACTTGATCTGTTTCTCTGTGATGCATGCATGATCTGAAATGATTAAGGCAATTCTTTCTTGTTAACTACTTGGCCAAATAACTGTCCAAAAAATAATAATAAAAATAAAAAAAAATAAAAAAAATTAATTCCATTTGCTAGCCCCTTTGAGCCTTGGCCTATTAATTTATTTTTTTTTAAATTCAACCATAAGACACTTGACTTCTTTTCCTATTGACGTACCTTGAATGAGATTGAAGCACTTATTATAGAAAATTCAAGGAAAAAGTCCATAGAAGTTAAAGTGATGGCAAAAACAAAAGCTGAGACCAAAGAGAAAAAAAAAATGAAAAGTTGCATAGCAACGGAAAAAGCATGAAAAGGTCAGGAAGAAAGAAGAAAAAGAAAAGTATGAACAGAAATGGAAAAACTAAGTGAAATTGTGTCTGAGCATGAACAACTAGTAGTGTTTCAATCTCATATACAGTAAAAATTAGCCACTTTCCCAAATATTCATACCTTAGCCTAAGCCAAGTTACAACCTTGCAAAGACCTTTGGATCTAATTGTGCATGTGTTACATATTCCTCATTCTTAGGAACTTGAGAATATGATCAAGCCTATGGTAGTCTTATTGCACTGATGGATTGAGAGTTTAAACCCAATATACAAGAGTGAAAAGTGCAGTGATTATCTTCGTAAGGAGTGATCAAGCTAGATTCTAATCCCTTATGCAGAAATTGATTACTGAAATTCTCAACTTTGAATTCATTCATGCATAGCATTATGACTTTGAATCTCTTCAATGTAGGAAAATGCATTAGTGACATACATTCTTCTCACAGGGCTTATCATTGCTGCCTAATGTTTGATCTTATTTATTGCTGGGGACAGCAATATCTAAATCTGGGAATTGTTTGATATGCCTTCAGCATATAGATATTTCAGAGTAAAAAGAATAAGGATTTGACAGTAATTCAGTAATAAAGGTTATTATTTTTAATGAATTATTAACAATCCATGTTCAGACACACTTTCACTGATTTTTCTATATTTTTATAGGTTAAGAGGTGAAGAAATTCAAAATTTGAAAAACAAAGAAGGGAAGACCGCGCGAGAGACCGAACAAGGCGCCAGAGGATCGCACCACTATTGAATTCAAAATTTGAATTCAAAATCTGAATTCAAATCTGATTTAATTTAATATTTCCGTTATACGTTTTTGTAATAAAGTGTAATTTAATTCTTCGGTTACGTAATAAGTGTAATTTAATTCTAACGTTATCAGAGGGATATTTTCGTAATTTGCACGGAAACCCTAATTGGCTGCTATTTGAAGGGGTCCCCTCCACACATTCAGGGGATGCTACACTCCATTCCTCACAATTCAGATTTCTTCAGAGGAGAATCCGGAGTTCTTCGAGTTCTTCAAAGTTCTTCGTGTTCTTCTAGTTCTTCTTCTTTTTCTTTTTGTTTTATGTTTTATTTTTGTAGATCAGTCATGACTATGGTTGGCTAGATCTACTTTTATTGTGGTAAGGGTCACAACCCTTGATGTGAACCCCTTGTAATTTGGATCAGGTTTATGTTTATTTATCTAATTGCATTTATTTTCCTTTGCTATTCATCTATAATTCTTTTAGATCTGATCATTCTAATGGGATTGCGAGGGTTATGGTTCGCAATAGGGATATTGGGATCCTAATTCCTGACAAGAAGGAAAGTAACTGTTCATGTATGCACTAGGGATAGGCTACATGAACCGCAAACGTGAAAGATTCATCGAGTTATACGTTTAACCTAAAAAGGAATTACTAAGGGATTAGGGTTCTAATAGGGTTAATAAGGTTAAGATCACTAAGGGATTAGGGCTTAACCAATCAAATAAAAGATGGTGAATCGTTTGATCAATGGGTAAATCGAATGTAAACGTTGATTCAGATTACAAGGTGGGGATCAGAAAGGTGTTTGTCCTCCTACTGCAATATTTTCTCAATTATTTTTTACATCTTTTATAATTCAATCTTTCTTCATCTCTTTCTTCAGAAAACCCTAAAAATATGCAATTTACTTTTTAATTTACTTTTTGTTTTTAAACCAACAACTATTGCTACCCTCTTTTGATCCATTCAACTTAAGGGGACTGGTTATTATAGTACTTGGTCTACAATCCCTGTGGAGACGATACTTACTTATCACTTTTATTACTTGGAACAATCGGTATACTTGCCGAGTTCGCAACAAACGCATTGCACTGGAGCAACCCACTTGCTATCAGAGATAGGATAAATTATACCTGCATCAAGCCATTTGATGATTTCCTTTCTTACAACCTCCTTCATATTAGGGTTCAGTCTCCTTTGATGTTCTACAGAGGAGCTATTAGGATCTTGGAGTAGAATTTTATGCATGCAAACTGCTGGGCTAATTCCCTTTATGTCAGCCATCGTCCAGCCGATTGCTCCTCTGTAATCTTTGAGCTTCTGTGTGAGCTGCAGTTCCTGTTCATGAGTTAGTAAAGAGGAAATAATCACAGGGAGAGTGTCTTCTTTACCCAAATAAATGTACTTCAGGTGTTCGGGCAAGGGTTTTAGCTCCAAGTTGGGTGGCTGCTCTACTGAGGGCAGTTTTGGTGTTTGCTCTTGCTCCGATCGGTTCAAGGATTCAAAGATCCTTTCCTTCTTCTCTCCAGTGTGTACAAAACTGATGGACACCAGATACTCCTCCAATTCTTCAAAGTCCTTCATGC
This sequence comes from Gastrolobium villosum, assembly GCA_032173675.1. Taxonomy (NCBI): domain Eukaryota; kingdom Viridiplantae; phylum Streptophyta; class Magnoliopsida; order Fabales; family Fabaceae; genus Gastrolobium; species Gastrolobium villosum. The sequence continues at coordinate 4,747 of JAVKPL010014622.1, forward strand.
CTATTTCTGACTGCAAATGCTCCTGCTGTTCTTCTCTTATGATTAAATCAAGAGTTGAAATGCTGGAGCATTCCTCAGTGTTATCTTCATCAAACTTCATTGCTTTCATAACATTGAACTTTACCTCCTCTCCATTCACACTCATGGAAAGTTCGCCCTTTTTAACATTTATGACAGCATCGCCAGTAGCAAGGAATGGTCTGCCAAGAATTATTGGAACTTCTTGGTCTGCCTCAAAATCCAATATGATGAAATCTGCTGGTAGAATAAATTTATCTACTTGGACAAGGACATTCTCGATTTTTCCTTCTGGCTTAGCTATGGATCAATCTGCAAGTTGGAGAGTGACTGTGGTTGGTCTTACTGCTCCTATGTCGAGCTACTTGAAGATAGAGGCTGGCATTAAATTTACACTCGAGCCCAGATCACAAAGTGCTCGACCAAGATAGTTCTTCCCAACTGTACATGGAATAGTAAATACTCCAGGATCCTTCAGTTTGGGAGGAATCTTAGTCAGGTACTTGCATGATTCTTCAGTGAGGGCTATAGTCTCAAACTCCTCAATCCTTATTTTTTTTGACAAAACATCCTTCATGAATTTTGCGTATGAAGGCATTTGTTCCAGAGCCTCCACCAGAGGGACATTTATGTGAAGCTGTTTCAACAAGTCTAAAAACTTGCTAAACTGCCTATCTTCATGCTGCTTTTTCAACCTCTGTGGGAAGGGAGGCTCGATGGGTTCACTCCTCCTTTTGCATGGTGGGACATAAGTTGGGATCGAAACTGGTTCCTTGTCCTTCTTTGCTCCATCATTCACTCCGGATGTTGTGGCCTCGGGTATGATTTCATCCTTCTGAACCCTCTCCTTGGGTTCTGTCTGAAGTTGAGGGTCAGTGGTTCCCTCGACTCTTTCTTCCAACGGCTGGCTTGCTGATTGGCGTTTACGAGACCGTGCCACTAAATTCTGGTAGTTTCCTCCACTACCTCCAGCATTGTTCTGATTCTTCCATCCCCGGTTGTCATTGCTCCTGTAGTTATTGTCATAACCACCTGCATAACACAGCAGCCAAATTGTTACATTCTTCAGTTTCATGAGGACCTTTGCAAACAGAGCAACTTTGTCTTGATTGGGTCAAGAGAAGCTGCTTGGTTGGTCCTTTCTGTTCCATGGGCTTCCAGTTTTTTATAGTGTTCTGGAGCGAAGCCATCTGAGCTGAAAGAGCATCAGTTGAACTTAGCTCTAGAACTCCTGCCTTTTTAGGAGCATGGTCCCGTGTGGTAGGCCATTGGACATGTTTTTTTGAAAGTCTTTCTAATAACCGGTAAGTTTCTGGATAAGTAAAATCCAAAAGATCTCCCCCTGCAGCCGCATCAACAGTGGCTTTCAATGGTAGGGTTAAGCCATGATAAAACGTGTGAATAATGCCCCAATCAGAAACTCCATGATTTGGACATATTCGTATTAATTCCTTAAATCGCTCCCACGCTTCATACAGACTTTCTCCATCATACATTTGGAAAGATGTTATATCAGCCCTCACTTGGGCTTGTTTTGCTTGGGGAAAAAAAGGGGTAACAAACTGCTCACATAGTTGTTCCCAACTAGTGATAGAATTTGGGGGCAATGTTCTCCTCCACTCCTTGGCTTTTCCTGCTAAGGAAAATGGGAAAAGCCTCATTCGCATACTTTCCTCCGGAATGCCATGAACTCTGAAATTATCAACTATCTCAGTGAAATTGTCCAAATGACTGTGGGGGTCTTCCATGGGCAATCCATGGAATTGACCAGCATTCATGGTCATTTGGAACATTGCAGGCTTGATTTCAAAGTTCGGGACATTCAGCGGAGGAGGAACATAACCTCGCTCTGGACCATTTCTGAAGGGAGCAGCCATATCATTCAATGATGGCCCTCTTCCTCCATTCAGTCCTTCATCATTTTCATGATTGTTATTGTTTCCATTGTTACCATTCCCTCCGTTATTTAAAACTTCAGCCATTGTATGATTTCTTAACCTTTGAACTCTTCTTCTGTTTCTGAAGGTTCTCTCGGGTTTTGGATCAAAAACTATTATTTCAAGTCCAAGTTCTATAGGTACTGTGCTCATACAATGGGAAGTGGTTAAACAAAAAGAAATTCAAAAAAATGAACAGTGTTTCCTCTAAAACGCCCTTTCTTGGGAAATGATCCCGGCAACGGCGCCAATTGCTTGGTCGAACCGCGAGCTGCTCGGGAATAATTTAAAACTATAGGAGCAAGAGCACAGAGCAACAGTCAGATTTGCCAACAGGAGCAATTTACTCTGACTGAGAGCAACCCTTTTCGACTATACGCAAGCGTACGTGTCAAGCAATATAGGGTGTTTTAGTCCCAGATTTAGCGTCCTCAGGGAGCAATTGTGAAGTAAGAAATGTTCAAGGAAACTTAACTTGTAAAAATAAAATACAGAAAAGCAACTATTCTCGACCAAGCCTCACAAAGAGCAATCTCTAGTCAGCTAGTTAAACAATGTTAACTGTTCTGAACCCAGATGAGAGCAGTGATAACTTAGTATGATCATCGAATATAAAAGCATCAATTTGAAGTAGTTCAAGAGTAATCAGTGGGTTGAGAGTAAAATCAGTAATGTAATCACTAGTAAAATGTTGTGGAAAGAGTTGCAACAAAAGATTGAAGTGGGGTTGATTTTTAAGAAAGTTAAGTAGGTATTCACGGGCTCCATATTTTCATCCCTTTGGTTAACCCTGCTTGGTAGCATATTTTATAAGTGGAATCTGCTCCTTCCTTTACTTTGCCTTAGGGTAAGAAGAGAGCAAGGCCTTGCTCCCAACTTACTCCAGAGGTCTTAGAGTTACACACAGGGAAACCATGCTGCCTTCTCAAAAGAGCATGGATTCACATGGCAGTGCTCCTCATTCTGGGTGTTTCTCCCTCCTTTCTTCAGGCTAAACTACCCCAAGATCTTGAGACTACTGCACACGCCCCTGTCAGTGTTTCATCAACCGAGTTGTCCCGGGATGAGGTTGCAGCCCAAGTGGTTTCACAGAATCAATATATTAATCCAAAGAGCAACTCAAATTTCATTTATAAAATGTGTGTTCCTTACAAAGTTATCCTAAGACAAAAGGGATTACTTCTATGGAACCCTTACCTACTTAAAGAAAGTTAGCTCCTAGTGAGCATTTTTCTAAGAAAAACAAAAGGAATGATAAAAACAATCCTAGAATGTCTGTCTCCTTTTGGTTGTTTGCTATATTCCTTTTATAGGCCCCTTCATTTAATCCTCACTGTTCCCTTCATCAAGGGCTATGCTTTCTCTAAATCCTCTCCAATGGTAGCTCTGCTCCTTGCCAACTCAGCTTTTCATAGGAATATTCTCCAATCGCAGCCTTGCTCCTTGCCAACGCAGCACTTGATGGTAGTGGTCCCCCTTGCTTTTGGGGTCAGGGAGCAAAGCTGCTATTGGAGTCTTAGGTTTCCTGATCAAAACAAATTAACCCAATAATCCTATGAATTGAGCTGAGTTGAGAGTAATTCAAAATTAAAACTTGGGCTTGATGGAACCATAGCAACTTTTGAGGAGCTACCATTGGAGAGGATTTGAAGAAAGCACAGCCCTTGATGAAAGGAACAGTGAGGATTAAATGAAGGGCTCTATAAAAGGAACATAGCAAACAACCAATTCAGGCAGACATCCTAGGATAGTTTTATTGTTCTTTTTGTTTAGAAAAAAATGCTCACTAGGAGCTAACTTTCTTTAAGTAGGTAAGGGTTCCATAGATGTAATCCCTTTTATCTTAGGATAACTTTGTAAGGAACACATATTTTATAAATGAAATCTGAGTTGCTCTTTGGTTTAATATATTGATTCTGTGAAACCCCTTGGGCTGCAACCTCATCCCGTGACCACTCGGTCGATGAAACACTGACAGGGGCGTGTGGAGCAGTCTCAAGATCTTGGGGTAGTTTAGCCTGAAGAAAGGAAGGATAAACACCCGGAATGAGGAGCACTGCCATGTGAATCCATGCTCTTTTGAGAAGGCAGGATGGTTTCCTTGTGTGTAACTCTAAGACCTCTGGAGTAAGGTGGGAGCAAGGCCTTGCTCTCTTCTTACTCTAAGGCAAAGTAAAGGAAGGAGTAGATTCCACTTATAAAATATGCTACCAAGCAGGGTTAACAAAGGGATGAAAATATGGAGCCCGTAAATACCTACTTAACTTTCTTAAAAATCAACCCCACACCAATCTTTTGTTGCATTTCTTTTCTACAATATTTTACTTTTGTTTACACTATTGATTTTACTCTCATCTCACTGATTGATTTTGAGCTACTTCAAATTGATGCTTTTATATTCGATGATCATACTAAGTTATCACCGCTCTCATCTAGGTTCAGAATGGTTAACATTGTTTAACTAGCTGACTAGAGATTGCTCTTTGTGAAGCTTGGTCGAGAATAGTGCTTTTCTTTATTTTATTTTTACAAATTAAGTTTCCTTGAACATTACTTACTTCACAATTGCTCCCTGAGGACGATAAATATGGGGCTATAACACCCTATATTGCTTGACACGTACGCTTGCGTATAGTCGAAGAGGGTTGCTCTCAGTAAGAGTAAATTGCTCCTGTTGACAAATCTGACTGTTGCTCTGTGCTCTTGCTCCTACAATATAAATTATTCCCGAGCAGCTCGCGGTCCGACCAAGCAGCGTCCATCATCATCTGGTTAGCCAATCTAGCGACCTCCTGATTGGCTAGTCTAGCCGCCTGCATCTCAGCCAATGTAGTCAGGACTAAGCCAGGTTGACCCTCATTAGTATCTCGGTTCCTCCTGGGTTGGACCATGACTCTGCACAAGTTACACAAAATGAGTTGATCAAGCCCACACAATGTGGTCACATATGCATCATCATAATTAAACCCAACAGAGAGAACACACAAGACAGATGCACAACAAAACATCCTAAGTTATTGCAGCACATACAGGTTTTTCCCTAGAAAGTGCTCTGATACCATAAAATGTAACACCCCGTGTATACCCGGTTTGTTAACATGTCTTCGTATTAAGCCACACTTAATTAAAGTGCGGAATAACTTTTTCTTTCACTCAATTATGACATCATTATCATTTGTCAAGTTGATTACTTAATAGTTTCAAAATAATGCCTGTATGTAATTGCAAATAGACAGCTAACTAAAATACCTCATATATAAAATAAGTGGGTCTCTAGTCACGGAACTACAGCACGTAGACCGGACGTAATCCTGATAAATTATACAACACCAACAAAAGTCATAACATCATAAACGTGGCATGGACAATCCCCATACTCACCAAATAAGGCAACAACCCAACAAAGTCTCAAAAACAACAATAAGATAATAAATAAAGGACATATCAGCATCCAAACATATCATCATTAACAACAATATCATCTAAGCTCCGGCCTCTTGTCGCCTGAGGTCTCAACCCCAGAATTACCTGAACCTTAAAATGATGCCCCAAACGTGGGGTGCGATCTCTGAAAAGAAATCTCAGCAAGACAATGTGTCCTCAAGGATCTTCTACCCAAGCTCACTTACATGTGCAATATAAGTTCAAAAGCAGTTTAACAATATAAGTTCCAAAATTAGTGCAATGCAGCATATAATCATGTCATGTGTGTCAACTATCTACTGGCCAGAGAAATGCGAGACTTACTGATGCACCCGGCAAGTATACCGATTGCACAAGTAATATAGAAGTAAGTAAAGTATCGTCTCCATAGGGATTGGGATCGAATATCAAATAACCGTATTCTTTTAGAATAGAGGAGTTCAAAAAGGGTTGTGACAAATAATGTCGATTTTGGTGAAATTAAAAGTAAAAACTTATTTTTTGGATTTTTATGGGATGAAGAACAAAACTGAAAATAAAAATGAGAATTGATTTGTGAAATATGAGAAAAGCATTGTAGGCATGATACACTCACCAAATGATTCCCGGTTCTTACTCTGGATTGATCTACAATATTCATTTATAAAATTACTCGGATAAATTATTATCTAAAAATATTAATACTTAACCCTCATTTCCTTGCAAGGTTAACCCTAAACTCAATTGGAACCCCAATTCCTTGCAATGTTCTTCATGGTATTAAGCAATGAACTCAATAATTTAGGCATCCGTAATTCAATACACATCTATTCCTAGCATGCATATGAATCGTTATCTTACCCCCTTTCAAGATCAAAACCCCAATATTCCTATCTAGGGTTCTAACCCTTAGACTATCATCTACTATTAGATTGATCAATTCTAATAAAGAAAATAGAAATTTCGCGCAGAGTAATGATAAAGATAATTATATAAACGAAAAACCATAAATCAATCCATTGTAACAATGGTTCACATAAGGCTCGTGACCCTAACTACAACAAAAATAGATCTAGCCAACCATTGACATGACTGATCTCCAAAAAGAAAACATAAACTAATTATAAAGGAGAAAGAAAAAGAAGAAGAAGATGAAGATGAAGAACGAAGAACAAGACTCTGTTACTGATAGGAACTATTCCTTGCGGTTTAGGAACCAAGGTCCATACCTTGTTTTGATACATCGAATCCATTTCAGATTCCACGGCTTCAAGCCATATAGAAGAGTCAACATCCTTGACTGCCTCTTCGTAGTTACTTGGTTCATCATCCTCGACGGTTTGCTGATTCTTAATCACAAACCCATACCTCTCAGGTGGATGGATGACCCTCGTAGACCTACGGAGTTGTGTGTTTACTTCTCCATTGGAGAACGTCGCCTGCGGAGCAGACTCGGGTTCCTCAATCTGTTCTTGTGGTTCTTGTACTTCTTCAACGTCAATCTTACTCCCACTGGCTCCTTGAGAGATCAAATCCTTCTCAAGGAACTCAGCATTCCTGGACACAAACACCTTGTGTTCATTCTTGGAGTAAAAGCAGTATCCCTTAGAACCTTGGGATACCCTACAAATAGACATTAAGTACTCTCAGCACTAAGCTTGTCTGATGCCAACGCTTTGACATAAGCTGGCGATCCCCATACCCTGAGGTAACTCAGGTTGGGTCTCTTAACATTCCATATCTTATATGGTGTGGTCTGAATAGACTTAGACGGTACACTATTTAGAAGGTATGCCGCTGTGTCTAAGGCATATCCCCAAAATGATTTTGGAAGTTGAGTCTCACTCATCATAGACCTAACCATGTCTAACAAGGACCTGTTTCTCTTTTCGGAGACACCATTTTGGTGTGGTGTGTAAAGTGCAGTAAACTGCGAGAGAATTCCATTTTCTCTCAGATAATCCTGAAACTCATGGCTCATATATTCACCATCACGATCTGATCGCAATGTCTTAACCATCTTGCCACGCGATTTCTCTACTTCATCAGCAAAGGTAATGAAATAGAAGTATCCTCCTCTAGCCTCAATAGACATTGGGCCACATACATCATAGTGAATGAGTTCTAATAACTCACTAGTGTAACACCCCGTGTATACCCGGAATATTAACATTACATCGTATTAAGCGGTGCTTAATTAAAAATGCGAAATATTCTTTTTCTTTTCAATTATGATGTCATCATCAATTACCAACTTGATTACTTAATCAATTTCATGAAAACCAATGCCTGTATGTAAATTGCAAGACAACTAACTGAAATACCTCATAACATATAGATAAGTGTGTATCTAAAATCACGGATCTACATCACGTAGTCCGGACAATATCCTGATACATTATTACAACATCAAATAAAGCTAAGACATAACAAGTCTACGTGGCATGGACAAACCCCATGCTCACCAAATAAACAACATCGCCATCCAAGTCTCTAAAAATAGTAATTCAATATAAGTTCCAAAACTATGCAGTGCAACATGACATGTATGTCTATCGCTATTTACTGGCCAGAGAAATGCAGGAATACGTCTATACCTACATGAGTACAAGGAACACCGCTTGCACCTCACCCACAACCTCACCATCTTGTATGTACTACATACTCAGGCTTACCGTATAGGTGGACATCACATGCATATCATAAAAGCACATTGCATATAATAGCTCAATAGCATTTCCAAAACATCAAAGCATGTAAAACAACATACATATAACCATATCCCCATGGGACATGGTGGAACCACAACATGGCTAAACCGAGGACACGAAAGCTTACCTCTTAAGCTAGCTATCCAAGCCACAAGCTCAAAGTCCAAACACAGCAGTATCACAATCTGTTATGGACCAATGACATATCAATAATCATGCATCTCAAGCATACAATATAAAGACAACGCCTTTCCTTTACGTTTTACGTCTTAAGGCTTCTAACAAAGCCACAAGCCCTTAATCACATGATTCTGACTTAGTCCATTAATTACAGAAGTTCGACTTCCTTAATCTAGGGTCCACAAACTCCCAATAGCTTACTGTATGAACAGTAAAGCTACTGTTCTTTGAATTCCCAGAATATCCGGATATTCCTCGGGGTATATCCGGATATGCAATATCTGGATCCATATCCGGATATCCAATATCCGGATATCCAGATCCCCATATTCAGATATCCAATAATCGGATATCTTGTAACGCCCTCCCTTGTATGCATCCAAGAGAGTCATTTGCTAAGCGGAATTAGAGTCTTTAACGACACTTTAGCTACTAAAATTCTTATTCCAAAAGCAAAACCGTAATGCATTTAAAAATTCCTATAAATTATGTTCGGATGAGTTAAAAAAATATTCCTTGTGATTTCGAAAGAGCACGTCGGGGGCTTCGCGTGCATATAAAATTATAGTAAATCGGAGTTCGTTTGCACCTTGAAACATAACCCGTAAGGTGCTCGTAAAACTGTTAAAATTCAGCACTTAATAAAACGTTCAAAAATCCTTTTCGCAAAACGTTTTCTGATTTTTCCAAAACAGCCGCTGTTCATGAAAGACTAAAACAAAATGGAAGATAATAATGTCTACAGTCATCCAAGTGCTCCAAGATAATAAGCATTACAGTCATCCAACAATTAAACAACAACAGCAAAAGTCCAAGCATCAGCAAGTAACAGCAAACATCACGCCTTCAAATGCTCTTACGTCCTCCTGCCATTTATGAAAATAGCAGCCCCAAAGGGGTCAGAATAATCCCAGTAAAGTGGCAACAAAACCAATAACGTATCAGTATTAAACTAGGCACAAAATCATAAACAGTCACTTCAACATATCCTGTTCCTTGTCCTTTTCCTTTTCATCATAAATATATATATATATATATATATATATATTGCATATATGACGCCTTCCTTTTTGCGCTCTTAGCACCGTCGTGCGCGCAATACACAGTGGATATCCCATAATCGGCACCCTTCATTGGTGGATTCCAACTGTGGCCTATGCGGACTGATGCCAAGTGTCCCATACCCTGGTACCGGAGGGATGCCTATATGATGCGTGCTCAAACACATGGTCCTGTACATAACTATTCTAAAATTGTACGGCTATATGAATTTTGGTACATGCATGCCATGCTATGCTATAACACACAAAGCGTAAAAATAAATGCGGTATGATGTAAGATGCATGCTTATATACTTTTCATATACGTTATGCTGCCACATAACAACTTTACCTCATAATCATATTGCCGTCAAGGCATATTCATGGCAGAATACTTACATCATAAGAAACATAATAATTTTACGGAGTATGGAGCATCATGTTACAACTTCATACGCTAGTCAATAGTCACATTAGGTAATATCGCGTAACACTTACCTTGCGTGCCTTAAATAATCACCAAACAGCAGCGAAATATGCTACGTTTCTCACTGCTTATGCGCACCTAAATCAATTACAATAAATCATTTTACAGCATCGTTTTAAGGAAAAATAGTGAGCAAAAACAGCAATGTTTTACAACAAAACAGTGACCAAAACAACAATGTTTTACAGCAGAAACAGTGAGCAAAACAACAACGTTTTACAGCAAAAACAGTGAGCAAAACAGCAACGTTTTACAGCAAAAATAGTGAGCAAAACAGAAATGTTTTACAGCAGAAATAGTGAGCAAAATAGCAACATTTTACAGCAAAACAGTGAGCAGAAAACAGCAACATTTTTCTTAAAAACAGTGAGCAGAAACAGTGACGTTTTACAGCAGAAACAGTAACGTTTACAGCAGTAAAAACAGTAGCATTTTACAGCAGCAGTGAACAACATACAGTGATGTTTTTTAAACAGAAATAGTAATGTTTACAGCAGCAAAAACAGTAGCATTTTACAGCAGCAGTGAACAACATATAGTGACATTTTTTAAACAGAAACAGTAACGTTTACAGCAGCATTCTTAAACAGAAACAGTGGCATTTTTTAGCATCAAAGCAGTGACATTTTTAAACAGAAATAGTGGCATTTTTTTAGCATCAAACAGTGACAATTTCAAACAGAAACAGTGGCATTTTTAGCATCAAAACAGTGACAATTTTATACATAAACAGTAGCATTTTTTGAGCATCAAACAGTGACAATTTCAAACAGAAACAATGGCATTTTTAGCATCAAAACAAGCATAATAAGGAGACTTTATTCCATAACCTCATTATTTCATGCAATGTGTGCTACAAAGGCTTAAAGTATGCTATTTATCATAGAATGATTCATACAATAATGAAGGCATACAAGCTCCACCATAATATTTTTATCATGCTCATTCTAGGGTCTACAACAAGACATGGCAGAATCATGAGGAGAGTTCACAAGACAAATTACATGTCATCTCAAGCATAAACATGGTTACACAATAAGGAAGAAGGTCTAAGATCCATGCTTACCTCTTGTAGTACACACTAAATGATCAAGGAGCACACACCACACTTTCTAGTTTCACCAAACAACAAGTTCACCTTCCTAGAGGATGTCTTATGCGCACAAGTGAGGTGGGAGACAACTTGGGCAGAATCTTTGGATGGAGGAGCTTGGCTGGACAGTGAGGAAAAATGAGAGGGATGCTTGCACTACACTTGATGCCTAAGGTCACAGCTTCAACAATGAAAAAGAGAGGATGATGTGCAGTTTTTTCTGAATGTTATTCCCTACACACACTCACGGTTTGAAGGGGAAGGAGGAAGGCATGGGTGAAGATTTTGGTTTCTGTTTTGGGTGCCTAAACTACAACCTAGTTAGTGCGTAAGAGAGGAAGAAGTGAGGGGTTTGGGTGCAGCCTATCTTCATGCAAAGGAGTGGAAAGAATGAGGAGACAAGTGAGGAGTCGTGGGTTATTTTAAAGCCATTCCACAAGGGCATAATACAAGGCTGAATCCTCACACTTTTTGTGCGCACAAGAGGGGTCAAAGTGGTGCAAAATTTTCTGCCCACACATAAGACATGCAAGCTGCCCACAAGGTCTTCATTGGGTGCATGTCTTACAAGATTTGGAAGGTGAAACAAGCAACTATCTTACCTTCTTGCATGTGCAATACGTATGGGACAAGGGAAGGAAGTGAGGCTCACCAAAATGATTAACAAATAGCCCATGTGCAGATTTTTTGAAGGCCATGTGCGCACAAATGAAGGAAGAAGAAAGGCTATGCCATGTGGAGGTTTCTAGCCAATAAGAGGTTGACTTGTGGAGTTACTTAAGATGAGTTTAGGATAGTATTCTAATGGGTTTGGGCTGCATCAAGTGGGCTACAAAAGGCCTAAAGCTTCAGCCCAACAAACATAAGCAATTTAGAAATATGCACAAGCCCAAGTGACACTAACTTGGGTACTAGCCCAAAAATTCTAAGTCCTCAAGCCCAATTATTTTTAATTCTTTTTATATGTTACTACATAATTATTCCTACATGCATAAAATAATTTCTCACCTAAAATTATAATTCTAATAATTTTCCTAACTCAATATTAATTTTACACTAGTAACCACGCAATTCGAATTCAAATAAATAATTACATGAAACTCTAATTTTCACACATGCATACTTATGCCTTCTAATATATTTTATGTATTTTCCTAAATATTTATGTGGGATGTTACATATCTGCTCGACCAATATCCGGATATTTCACGACAGAATGCAGTTCTGCATTTTCGTGAAGATATCCTTCAAAGGTTGGGTTTTTACCGATTAAATACCCTAAAGCATGCATTTCTAGGTGTGTTTGACATTACCCAATGTTAAGTTATCATCTTTTAGCCTTTAAATGCATCAAGGTTCCATTTTTAACTAAGAAAATTCAAGTCCAAAGGTGGTGATCATACCACAAGCCAAAACAGGGGTAGATGATGCTCTTGGAACTCTCTTAACTGCTCCAAAACTCAGGTCATACAAGGTACTCAAAAATGGTGAGAAAGGTTGATCCTTTAACACCACTTGGACCATCAAAATCCAAGACAAAGCTCCTTTCAACTCAAAACCACCAAGAATAGAAACTCGGCCCACAAGACACACCTCCCACAGCCTCTACACTCAGAAAAGAAGCTCACCTCACACTCACAACACTAGACCCAAGTGTTTACAAGCTCAAAGATGCAAGGAAACAAGTAAAGGTGATCACTTGGTCAAGAAAATGGTGAAGAAAGGCTAAGAACTCCAAACCCAGCTGACCAGCACCAACACTCACGCAGGGATTTCTATTTTCTAGGGCAATGTGCCATTAACATGAGTATATATAGCCATTTCAAAGTAAAACACACAGTATTAACTTAATTAGCTACGCTTAGCATTTTAACACCAAATTTATTATTCTTAACCTACTTGGTTTTACAAGAATTATCATATTTTTTTTTTCTGAACAACTTTCCGGTACTCGCTTTTCCACAGCTAATATCAGTTCTGGCACCGGTTCTCATTATTTTGACTTGAAACTTGTTTTACAAGTCCTACATATTATTCTAGTAATTATCATGCACTTATTATAATTTTCCGGGATACTTTTTCAGTACGTATTTATACTGACTAGAAGAACCGGTATCTGCAATTTTCTTCCGAAAAGTAACTTTCAGCATTCTTACCCACTTACTATAATTATTTAAGCGACATAATAATTATTAGGGTCAATTATGGAATCATTTCTTAATTTATCACAATTAATCAGTTAATTTCCTTAATTAGCGGTGTGGGTTCTTACATTCACCCCACCTTTTTACGGATTTTGTCCTCAAAATCAAAAACATACATGTCTCGGAAGTCGGTGTATTACCGGAGAAGCTCGTCCTCTCGCTCCCAAGTACACTCTTCAGGAGTGCGTCCAGTCCACTGCACTTTAACCATCAGAATGGTCTTTTTCCTCAGCTGTTTCTCGCCACGATCGAGAATCTTGAGTGGTCCGATGGGAGTCTTTAGGTTCTCCCGAACCTCCACATCATCAGGTTGTACCACGTGCGAAGGATCAGCCACGTACTTCCAAAGCTGAGACATGTGAAACATATCGTGGATGTTGTCCAAGTTCGGAGGCAAGGCTAACCGATAGGCAACAGGTCCTACTCTACCAAGAATCTGGTATGGCCTAATAAACCGCGGGCTCAGCTTCCTTACTCTGAGTGCTCGTCCAACACTGGTGACAGGTGAAAGTCTCACAAACACGTGCTCACCCTCACAGAATTCCAGAGGTCGATGCTTGACATCATAGTAGCTCTTCTAGCGATTCTGCTCCTGCTTCAACTTTTCACGGATCATCAGGATCTGCTGGGTGGTATCTTGGACAAAATCCAAGCCAAAAAGCTCCTTGTCCCCAACCTCAGACCAACAAGTAGGAGTCCGATACCTCCTACCATACAGTGCTTCGTAGGGCGCCATGCCCAGGCTAGCATGAAAGCTGTTGTTGTACGAAAACTCCACCAACGGAAGGTACCTATCCCATGCCGAGCCCTGCTCCAATGTGCAAGCTCTCAACATGTCCTCCAAGGTCTGGATGTTCCTCTCAGTCTGTACATCAGTCTGAGGGTGATAGGCGGTACTCAATCTCAACTGCGTACCAAAAGCCTCCTGCAGCGCCTCCCAGAATCGAGATGTGAATTTCAAGTCCTTATCACTGATGCTACTCTCGGGCACCCTGTAAAGCCACACAATCTCACGAACATAAAGTTTGGCCAACTGCTCTATGGAAAAGCTCACCTTCACTGGAATAAAATGGGCAGACTTCGTCAGTCTGTCCACAATAACCCAGATAGAGTCACAGCCCGCCTGAGTCTTAGGCAATCCCACCACGAAATCCGTGGAAATACTTTCCCATTTCCACTGTGGTACTTCAGGAGGTTGAATTTTACCAGACGGCTTCTGGTGTTCAATTTTCACCTTCTGGCAAACCAAACACTTGGACACTAAAACCGCAACATCTTTCTTCATGCCCGACCACCAGAAGTTCTTCTTCAGATCTTGATACATCTTTGTAGCACCAGGGTGGATAGGAAACTGGCCCTTATGGGCCTCAGCCATGACCTCTTCGGTCAACGGACCTCGAGGAACCACGATCCTCTGCTGGAACAACAGAATTCCATCATCATTCCAAGACACACCACATTGGTTCTTCACGTAGTCCAAGCACCCTCTCTGAACTTGTGCCTCTTTGATCTTTTCTATCAACTCATTCACAACATCAGCTGCTTCCATCTCGAGAAGAGCACCCTTACACGAAGAGGTAACCGCCAGGTTCCGGAACTTCTCAACCACAACAAAATTACAAAGCAAAGAACTAGAGGGGCTCCCGGATTTCCGGCTCAAAGCATCCGCTACCACATTGGCCTTGCCAGCATGGTACCTCAACTCGAAGTCGTAATCCTTAATGAACTCCATCCATCTCCTCTGCCTCATGTTCAACTCCTTCTGGTCGAACAGGTACTTCAAACTCTTGTGGTCACTAAATACCACGAACCTCAAACTAAAAAGGTAGTGCCTCCAAATCTTGAAAGCAAACACAATAGCAGCTAACTCCAAATCATGAGTAGGGTAATTCTCCTCATGAGGCTTCAACTACCTCGAAGCATAGGCAATCACTTTGCCCAACTGCATCAACACACAACCTAGCCCCTTCCCGGAGGCATCGGAGTAAAGCTCAATCTCGAGCGCAGGATCAGGAAGGACCAACACAGGAGCAGTAGTCAGTCTCTCCTTCAACTCCTGAAAACATTCCTCACACTCGTGAGTCCACACAAATGGAGTCTCATTCTGAGTGAGGCGAGTCAAAGGGAGAACCATCGTGGAGAAACCCTTGATGAACCTCCGATAGTAACCTGCCAAACCCAGAAAGCTCCTCACTTCCGTAACTGTCTTGGGCCTCTCCTAATCCAGCACGACCTCGATCTTGTTGGGATCCACTACAACTCCATCTGCTGAAATCACGTGCCCAAGGAACTTCACAGACTTGAGCCAAAACTCACACTTTGAAGGCTTCGCATACAGCTTCTTCTCCTTCAGCACTTGCAAAACAATCCTCAGATGCTCCGCATGCTCCTTCTCCGTCTTGGAGTAAATCAGAATATCGTCAATGAAGACGATCACAAACTGATCCAGGTACGGCTGGAAAATTCGGTTCATGTAATCCATGAACACAGCAGGTGCATTAGTGAGTCCAAATGACATCACCAAATACTGAAAGTGACCGTATCTCGAGCGAAACGCGGTCTTAGGGACATCCTACGGCTTCATCCGAATCTGATGGTATTCGGACCGGAGATCAATCTTCGAATACACACAAGCACCCCTGAGCTGATCCAACAGATCATCAATCCGAGGAAGAGGATACTTGTTCTTGATCGTCACCTTGTTCAGCTTCCTGTAATCGGTGCACAATCGCATTGTCCCGTCCTTCTTCTTCATAAAGATGACCGGTGCTCCCCAAGGAGATACACTCGGTCGAATGAAGTCCTTCGCCGAAAGATCTTCAATATGCTTCTTCATCTCTGCCAGCTCCGGTGGCAACATCCGGTATGGAGCTAATGAAATAGGCCCCACACCAAGCAACAGATCAATGGAGAACTCTATCTCCCTCTGCGGTGGAAACTCCGGAATTTTCTCGGGAAATACCTCGAGGAATTTCCTCACCACAGGAATGCCAGTGAGATCCTCCTGTGTCCCACTCACCAAACCTCCCAACAACACATAGCCAAATGCCCCTGCTCTCAAGGCCTTTCTAGCTTGCAGGACTGAAATGAACGGCGAGGAACTGGCTGCGGATCCAATCGGAGACATCACCACTTTCTTGGCACAACAGTCAATCATCACACAATTTCTAGACAACCAATCCATGCCCAGAATAATCTCCAAGTTGGCCATCGGCAACCCTATTGTAACATCCCACAAAATTAGGAAATTGCATGACTTGCAATAAAGAATGTGTAGCATGCTTGAAACTCGAATTAAATTTAGATATAGAGTGGACTTAATTTAATTAGGAAAATTATTCTAATGGAAATATTAGGAATAACTATGTATATTTTTTGAACTTAAATCCTAGTTGAAAGTAGGTGATTAATTTTATTATGGCGAATAAAAGTTTTGGTTAATTTGAGTACAATGTACAAAGGTTTTAGTTAATATTTTGAGTACTCATGAAATAATAATTATTAGGAAAATATTTAAAGTACAATTGGGAAGGAGGACGCAATTTGAACTACAAATATGTGTAGGATAGAATTAATCCAATTACAACCTATGAGAATCCTTAGTGATCACTTATGAGTAATTGAATTAGTGTGCATTAGGAGATGAATTGGGTCACACCCATCTTTGATGGGCTACGGCCCAAATATTTTGGGGTGAGGATTTTAATCAGCCACACATTCCCTAAACAAGACTCATTAGTTATCCACACACAAATCTGCATTCGTGCTCTACCATTGGTCAATAGGAAACATCTTATCCACTTTATATCCTTCTTCATGCGTGTGAGTAGTGAAACAAAAAACTGAAGGTAGCATCTTAATTTCCTAACCAAGCTCAGCTCCTAAAGTGGTACCCAACGATGAGCCCTCAAAGTAGAACACAAATAAAAAATGAATAATTACCCCATTAAATCAGAACTAAACCCCAATGTCCCTTCTCATCCTCCTCTCCTCTGCACAGCCGCGAAATCCAGGAGAGGGTACAAAGAAAAATCAGACTTGCATCCTTTTCCCTATCATTGTTCATCAGTTCGCGAGCTCCTTAGGAGAGTGAGCATCAACTAAGCTGCTTTGTCCCCTCCTACTCCAAGCACCGTTCATACAAAGAGACTTTCCCGTGGTCTCTATTTGTAAACCGAAATCTCTCCTACCATCATCATGTTAAGTTCAAACTTTTCTTGCATGCAAGCCTCCAAGTCAGTGGTCCTCATCTAAGTCCTTCGGCTGGCATTCCCTCATAGTTGAAGCCTTTGGACCTCCATCGCTTATCACCCTCTCGGTCACCAATTGGAGGAGGTATGGTGCTGCCTCTTCATCTCTGTTTTCTCAACTCCTTTCGGTTTCTTTAAGAATTTCCCTTGCATGCAGCTGAGGAGTTGACTCTCTGTAAGGAAGGTCATCGAACTTAGGTTCTGACCCATGCCTCCCCTTACATGTTAGTGGCAGTGAGTATCTCCTCATCATCTTGCCACTCTTTGACTTTCACGCATGAGTGTATGTGTGATATATTCCCTTATGTTGCTTCTGTTTCGGTGTTTGGGTAATAAAAGCATGAGGAACTTAATACGAATTTGGTGTCTACTCCCTTGACTGAATGGCGAGTTGGTTACACATGTAAAGAGGTAAGGACCGAATCTTAAGCGCCATTTACTTTTCTCTGGTTGAACTGTTTGGGGACTCTAGGAATATGTATTTTGTCATTTCTCTTGTATTGTCCTAATCGGCTGTTGCATGTAATTTATGTGGTATCACTATAATGTAGAACTTAAAATAAAAGCAACTATTTTCTTGTGGAGAAGATAAAACTTGTATTTCTCTTTTTCTTGTGATATGTTGCTTACAATATGGATTAGTTTATATAGGCACTAGATTACCTTTTCATGACCCAAACATTAAATTAGCCATAAACCACAAAACTAAACTTCTAACTCTTGGCCTTTCACTTTCTCACAACTCTTGGCCTTTCACTTTCTCACAACTCTTGGCCTTTCACTTTCTCACAACTCTTGGCCTTTCACTTTCTCACAACTCTTGGCCTTTCACTTACCTAAACACATGACTGCTTAATTAAGACTATTAAATATAAAACTAACAAAACATTTAAAGTTTATTCAACAATTCTCCTTCATAAACTTAAATGGTTCTGCCATTTTTCATCCCAAGCATCTTCTTGCAATTGTTGAGCAGCAACGTCGGCAGTGGCTTTGTGAAGATGTCCCCGACTTGCTCTTGACTGGTCACGTGTGTTAACTCCACATTTTCTTCCTTTACTTGATCCCGGATGAAGTGAAATCGGACGTCAATATGCTTGCTTCTTTCATGATTTACCGGGTTCTTGGCTAGCTCTATTGCCGACTTATTGTCAATTTGGATCACAGTTTGGCCGACTTGTTTTTCCTCCAACTTGCTTAGCAAATTCCTGAGCCACATTGCATGACAAACACACCAAGATGCAGCTACATATTCAGCTTCACATGTCGAAAGTGTCACAATAGGTTGCTTCTTCGAAATCCAGGTGAATGTCGTGTTGCCTATGAAAAACACATAACCAGCCGGGCTCTTTCGATCATCTACGTCTCCACACCAATCACTGTCAGAATATCCAATCAACTTGTATTTTGCCGAGCTCGAGTAGTGTAACCCGTGTGAAACTGTACCTTGAACATACCTCAGAATTCTCTTTACCGCCTTCCAATGTGTGTATCTCGGCTCCTCCATGAACCGACTTACTATGCCGACACTTAACGAGATATCCGGCCTCGTGCATGTGAGATAACGTAGGCTTCCCACCAAACTTCTGTACTTGCTTGCATCAACACGGTCTCCTCCATCAAACTTAGAAAGTTTTGAACCGGGTTCCATTGGTGTTGAAACTGGGTTGCAATCTTCCATCTTGTACTTCTTCAAGATCTTTTTTGCATAAGCCTCCTGTGACACGAAGATTCCCTTCTCATTTTGTTTTACTTCCAAACCAAAAAAGAACTTCATCAAACCGAGATCTGTCATTTCGAACTCTGTTGTCATTGTGCTCTTGAACTCTTGTATCATCTTGGCATTGTTTCCCATAAAAATGAGGTCGTCAACATAAAGAGCCACAATTAACAAGTCTCCTCCATTTTTCTTGACATAAACAGCATGTTCATATGGACATTGTTCAAGTCCATTCTCCTTGAAATATTTGTCAATACGAGCATTCCATGCCCGTGGTGCTTGCTTCAACCCGTAAAGTGCTTTCTTCAATCTCAGCACCTTCTTCTCTTCTCCTGCCTTCATGTAGCCCGGCGGTTGTTCCACATAAACTTCTTCTTCAAGAACACCATTCAGAAATGCCGACTTTACATCCATTTGATGCATTGGCCATCTGTATTGAGCAGCCTGTGAGATGAGTAGCCGAATTGTCTCCATCCTTGTAACAGGGGCAAACACCTCGTCATAGTCAATTCCAGCCTTCTGCTTATAACCTTTTGCAACTAGTCGAGCTTTATATCGTTCTATCTCCCCTTGAGCATTCATCTTCTTCTTGAACACCCACTTCACTCCAATGGGCCGACTTCCTTCTGGTAGCTCGGCTAACTCCCATGTGTTATTTCGGTCAATGACTTCTATCTCCTCATCCATGGCATCTTGCCATTTCTTATCTCGGATGGCTTCTTCAAAACTTATGTTCTCAGAGTCTGCAAGAAGACAAACAAAATGTACCTCACTTGTTGACTCATATATGTCTTGTATGCTTCGCATCCTGGGTTGTCGTACCTCATCTTCATCATCAGAAGCTTCAGGACTTGCCGGGTTGATAATTTGTGTTGAGATTCCGTCTTCAAAGTTTACCTCAGAAGAATTGTTCCAGTCCCACTCATTTGCTTCATTGAGCTTTACATCTCTGCTTACTATGACTTTCTTGTTGACGGGGTCAAACAGCTTATACCCCTTTGTTTTTTCATCATATCCAATAAAAACATATTTCTTGCTTTTATCCTCGAGCTTGGTTTTGAGCTGGTCCGGTATGTGTGCATAGGCTATACTGCCAAAAACTCTGAGATGAGCCACTGAAGGCTTTTGACCGCTCCATGCTTCCTGTGGAGTTTTATCATCCAAGTTCGAATGTGGACATCGGTTCTGCACATACACAGCACACTGCACAGCTTCCGCCCAAAACTCCTTCGGCATCCTTTTGTTCTTCAGCATTGACCGAACCATGTCAAGAATAGTCCGGTTCTTCCTTTCAGCCACGCCATTCTGTTGTGGTGAGTATGGTGCTGTTAGAAACCTCCTTATCCCCTGTTCCTCACAGAAAGACATAAACGCTGTTGAGGTATATTCCCCACCTCTGTCAGACCGCACCGATTTGATATAGCTTCCTGTTGCCTTCTCAATCATCACCTTGAACCTTTTGAACACATCAAACACCTCGGACTTCTCCTTCAGAAAGTAAACCCAAGTTTTCCGTGAGAAATCATCAATAAAGGAAATAAAATACTTCTTACCGCTGAAGGAACCCAGATTGATGGGTCCACACAAGTCGGTATGTATTAGTTCCAGAGGTTGCTTAGCCCGAAATCTTGCCATCTTCTGAAACGTGGTCCTGGCATGCTTGCCAAGTACACAACTCTTACAAAACTTTCCTTCAAAGTTGATGCCAGGTAACCCTTCCACCATCTTCTTCTTTGCCAACTCGGTTAGACCACCATAATGTAGGTGACCAAACCGGAGATGCCAAAGTGACGCCTTATCTTCCACCTCGGCTTGTAAACATTCAACCTGTATACATTTCAGATTTAGTTTATACATACGATTCTTACCCATTTGAACCCGAACTATCAGCCGACCTTGCTCATCTTTCAAATACAATACCCGGTCTTTCATAATAACCGAGTAACCTTTCTCCATCAGTTGACCCATGCTTAAAATATTGCTTTTTAGGTCGGGTACATAGTAAACATCTCGAATTGAGCCAATTAACCCGTCCTTTGTAGGAAACAGATCGTACCTCGGCCTTTTACCTCAACCTTTGAGGCATCCCCGAACGAAACATGTCCGGTTTCCACCTTTCTCATCTCCTTGAAGAAGTCCTTATGTCCGCACATGTGGTTGCTCGCACCCGTGTCAAGATACCACTCCATGTCATCGTCTGGACTTCCTTTACTGTGTGTCATTAACAAGACACCATCCTTCATCTCGCCTTCTGTGGCTAGGTTGGACGTCTCCTCCACCATTTTCTCCTCTCTGCATTCTCTTGCGAAATGTCCGACTTTGCCACAGTTGTAACACTTGTCCGAGTTACAATCTTTTGCATAGTGACCAAACTTTCCACATTTGTAACACTCGATGTTTGAATAATGTGACCGACCTCCTCGTCGACCTCGTCCTCTTCCTCTCCAGTTTTGTTGATTTGACTGTCCTACCTCATCACTATACACTTCTTGACTTCGGCTTTGACCTCTACCACCACGGCTAGTACCTCGTCCACCGCGGCCACGTCCTCTACCTCGAAAATTTTGAGAATAGAGCATCTTCTCATCTTCAATTGTTGCTTTGGTCTGAAGTGCCTGCTCAAGAGTTTCCTCCTTCTTCTTCTTTCTTTGTTCATGCGCTTCAAGGGAACCCGCCAACTCATCAATGGTGAGTGTAGACAGGTCCTTGGACTCCTCTATGGCACAAACCACGTTTTCGAACTGGTCTGTCAAAGATCTCAAGATTTTCTCCACCACTCTGGTGTCAAGTATATCTTCTCCATTCCGTTTTAACTGGTTCACAATTCCTTGAACCCGGGCAACGAACCCGGATACTCCTTCCGTGTCCTTCATCTTCATTCCCTCCAACTCGGCACGAAGGGTTTGAAGCCGGACTTGTTTAACCCGGTTAGCTCCTCTATAGACATTTGCTAAGATGTCCCAGGCTGCCTTTGAGGTCTCACAATTTGCTATCTTCTCGAACCCGGATTCGTCTACAGCTCGGAAGAGCATGAATAACGCCAGCTTGTCTTTTGCACGCGTCTCTTTCAACGCTTTGGTTTGAGCCGCCGAATGGCCTCCAGTGTCTTGTGGTTCTACAAAACCTGCTTGAACATTCTCCCAAGCGTCCTGGGATCCGAGAAGAGCCTTCATCTGGATGCTCCAATTCTCGTAGTTCTCCTTCGTCAACTTAGGTAGTGCCATATCACTCCCCCTCTCCATAGCTCTGATACCAATTTGTGGTATCACTATAATGTAGAACTTAAAATAAAAACAACTATTTTCTTGTGGAGAAGACAAAACTTGTATTTCTCTTTTTCTTGTGATATGTTGCTTACAATATGGATTAGTTTATATAGGCACTAGATTGCCTTTTCATGACCCAAACATTAAATTAGCCATAAACCACAAAACTAAAAACTTCTAACTCTTGGCCTTTCACTCTCACAACTCTTGGCCTTTCACTTTCTCACAACTCTTGGCCTTTCACTTTCTCACAACTCTTGGCCTTTCACTTTCTCACAACTCTTGGTCTTTCACTTACCTAAACACATCACTGCTTAATTAAGACTATTAAATATAAAACTAACAAAACATTTAAAGTTTATTCAACAATTTAAGAGAATTATGTTGTGTCATTTTATTCTCCATCTCTGCTCTTGGACTGCCATAGAACTGAGGGACTTCAAGTAAAAATAAGTCACCTATCAAACCCTTAATTGTTTCTTAATTGTTCGGCCTCTACACTTATGATAGGAGGATAAATTATGTTGACCACTTTCCCTCCCTTAGTGCTGTCATTTTGCATAGCCATAAGATTTGATGCATGCGAACCTAACCTGATATGTTGTAAAATTGGAAGTAGCCTCTTTTAAGTGCTGAACCGCTCCTTTGATTTGGAAAAGATGGTAGTTTTAACATTTTGTTTAGTACTGTAAACAGCCAACTAGGGCCCCTTGAGCGCACCTTAAATATTGTGGATGATGGTATGTAATTGAAATTGTGACACTTAGTTGTTGATGAAAACTGAACGGGTAGGCCTATAAACTTGGGATTTTGGCACTTGTGCATGTGTAAGGAGACCAAACATAAGTCACAAAATTTATTTTGTTAAGATCCATGAAGTCCTATTATAACCCAAGTACCTAAAGTAATGGAAATGGTATGCAACGTATAGTAAACATAAACTAAATATATTAAGCACCTAATTGATGATTGAAGACCGAATGTGCATGTGTAGATTACCTTGGATTTTTGTCAATTTAGGACAATTGGACAATCAATATACTGGCAGAAAATTCGCTTGGTACATGAACGGGGAAACCGATTATATATCAAGGATTAGGAGAATGGGACAGCTGTGTAATGTATAGAAAATAAACGTAATAAATTCCGATTTGATGTATGTGTTGTTTAGGTGCACAAGTTCTTAGATACTTGGACTGTTGGATGATTCTTGGAATGCTTGATTTAAAAGTAAAGTGCCAAGGTATGTGTTAGGCTGTATTACCTAATGTGACTATTGACTAGTGTATGAAGTTGTAACATGATGCTCCATACTCCATAAAATTATTATGTTCTGTATGATGAAAGTATTCTGCCATGAAAATGCCTTGATGGCAATATGATTATGAGGTAAAGTTGTTATGTGGCAGCATAACTTATATGAAAGGTATGATATAAGCATGTATCTTACATCATATCGCATCTATTTTTCCGCTTTGTGTGTGAAAGCATAGCATGGCATGCATGTACCAAAAGCCTCCTGGCAAACCAAACACTTGGACACGAAAATCGCAACATCTTTCTTCATGCCCGGCCACCAGAAGTTCTTCTTCAGGTCTTGATACATCTTTGTAGCACCAGGGTGGATAGGAAACTGGCCCTTATGGGCCACAGCCATGACCTCTTCGGTCAACGGACCTCGAGGAACCACGATCCTCTGCTGGAACAACAGAATTCCATCATCATTCCAAGACACACCGTCTTGGTTCTTCACGTAGTCCAAGCACTCTCTCTGAACTTGTGCCTCTTTGATCTTTTCTATCAACTCATTCACAACATCGGCTGCTTCCATCTCGAGAAGT
This sequence comes from Gastrolobium villosum, assembly GCA_032173675.1. Classification (NCBI taxonomy): domain Eukaryota; kingdom Viridiplantae; phylum Streptophyta; class Magnoliopsida; order Fabales; family Fabaceae; genus Gastrolobium; species Gastrolobium villosum. The sequence goes on from JAVKPL010014622.1 coordinate 28,896, forward strand.
GCACCCTCACACGAAGAGGTAACCGCAGGTTCTGGAACTTATCAACCACATCAAAATTACAAAGCAAAGAACAAGAGGGGCTCCCGGATTTCCGGCTCAAAGCATCCGCTACCACATTGACCTTGCCAGCATGGTACCTTAACTCGAAGTCATAATCCTTAATGAACTCCATCCATCTCCTCTGCCTCATGTTCAACTCCTTCTGGCCGAACAGGTACTTCAAACTCTTGTAGTCACTGAACACCACGAACCTCAAACCAAAAAGGTAGTGCCTCCAAATCTTGAAAGCAAACACAAGAGTAGCTAACTCCAAATCATGAGTAGGGTAATTCTCCTTATGAGGCTTCAACTACCTCGAAGCATAGGCAATCACTTGGCCCAACTGCATCAACACACAACCTAGCCCCTTCCCGGAGGCATCGGTGTAAAGCTCAATCTCGAGCGCAGGATCAGGAAGGACCAACACAGGAACAGTAGTTTGTCTCTCCTTCAACTCCTGAAAACATTCCTCACACTCGTGAGTCCACACAAATGGAGTCTTTTTCCGAGTGAGGCGAGCCAAAGGGAGAACCATCGTGGAGAAACCCTTGATGAACCTCCAATAGTAACCTGCCAAACCCAGAAAGCTCCTCACTTCCGTAACTGTCTTGGGCCTCTCCCAATCCAGCACGACCTCGATCATGTTGGGATCCACTTCAACTCCATCTGCTGAAATCACGTGCCCAAGGAACTTCACAGGCTTGAGCCAAAACTCACACTTTGAAGGCTTCGCATACAGCTTCTTCTCCTTCAGCACTTGCAAAACAATCCTCAGATGCTCCGCATGCTCCTTCTCCGTCTTGGAGTAAATCAGAATATTGTCAATGAAGACGATCACAAACTGATCTAGGTACGGCTGGAAAATCCGGTTCATGTAATCCATGAACACAGCAGGTGCATTGGTGAGTCCAAACGGAATCACCAAATACTCAAAGTGACCGTATCTCGAGCGAAACGCAGTCTTAGGGACATCCTCCGGCTTCACCCGAATCTGATGGTATCCGGACCGGAGATCAATCTTCGAACACACACAAGCACCCCTGAGCTGATCCAATAGATCATCAATCCGAGGAAGTGGATAATTATTCTTGATTGTCACCTTGTTCAGCTGCCTATAATCGGTGCACAATCGCATTGTCCCGTCCTTCTTCTTCATAAAGATGACCGGTGCTCCCTAAGGAGATACACTCGGTCGAATGAAGTCCTTCACCGAAAGATCTTCAATATGCTTCTTCAGCTCTGCCAGCTCCGGTGGCGACATCCGATATGGAGCTAATGAAATAGGCCTCACACCAGGCAACAGATCAATGGAGAACTCTATCTCCCTTTGCGTGGAAACTCAGGAATTTCCTTGGGAAATACTGCGAGGAATTCCCTCACCACAGGAATGCCAGTGAGATCCTCCTGTGTCCCACTCACCAAACCTCCCAACAACACATAGCCAAATACCCCTGCTCTCAAGGCCTTTCTGGCTTGTAGGACTAAAATGAACGACAAGGAACTGGCTGCGGATCCACTCGGAGACATCAACACTTTCTTGGCACAACAGTCAATCATCACACAATTTCTAGACAACCAATCCACGCCCAGAATAATCTCCAAGTTGGCCATCGGCAACCCTATCAGATCTACCGAGAAGTCACGGCCATCCCACTGAAACGCTACATCGCGATGAACAGTGGTAGAGTCACTGAAAGTAAACCGGCCTTTGAAGGCCGATGCATGTAAGGTGTAAAACAAAAATTTTACTGCGGAACATACATGCACTCAAAGATTCATGCTTTAAGACAGCATGATGTTACCTTGTTTTGGCCTGATCAGTCAGGGAGATGAGATGTCAGGCTTGAAGGGTTCAAACCCTCTAATGGTGATCCACACCACCGTTCGTCTATGATGCAAGAACTCTTTCTTGAAAGCCACCAGATGAACACCACAATGAGGCTTGCTATGCGCACAAGTGGTGAGGGTGGAGGCTAGGTATCCTGTTTGGAAAGGTGTACTGAGCTACCCTACAGAATGGTGCATAGAGGAGGAGAGTTGGCTTGGTTTTACCATGAAACCTAAGGTGAGGAACATGTCTATTTATGCGCACCCTTTGGAGAGGAGGAGAGAATTCATTCATTCAAAATGAAAAACAAACTTTCAAATTTCTTTGAAAGTTATGCATGAAACAGTGTGATAAGGTGGAGCTGTTGCAAAACAAACTTTGCCAACAACCTCCAATCTTATCCACATGAATTTAAATTCAAATTAATTTAAACTTAAATTCATAAACTATCATATAGTATATAGTTTTCATGCGCATAATTCAGCCCTATAAAGGGTCCAAATACATTGAGCAATTGCATTCAAAATTTGAATCAACTTACCCACTGATTCCCTCAACCACCTAATCTGAATGGAGGTTTGTTTTAAGTGATAAGATAACACTCTTATCACTTAAAAGTGGCGCACCAAACAGCCTAGGGAGAGCCTCCAAAGATGCTTCTTCATCCAAGGAATATGCTCCAATAAGATCCTGTCTTATCCTTTTGTTATGAAACAACTTTTCAAAACCAATTCAAATTCGAATTCAAACACTTGAATTCAAACGTTCAAACATTCAAATTCAAAATTCAAAATTCAAAATTTCAAATTTCAAATTCAAAATTCGAATTTCAAAATTCAAATTCAAATTCAAATTTTAAAATTCAAATTTCAAATTTCAAATTTCAAATTCAAAATTCGAATTTCGAAATTCAAATTCTAAATTCAAATTTCAAAATTCAAATTTCAAATTCAAAATTCGAAATTCAAATATTTGATTATTAATTTAACTAATTAAATTAATTAGTAATGGCTTGGACTATCCAAGCCCATTACTAAACTCCATGCACCACCCACCCATTTAGGTGGGCTTCCAAACAGCTTCTTGGGCTAATAACATTATTAGGCCCAATACCTTTAAAGCTAGTCCATCATAACTACAAGGTGTTAGTGTGTGACCCATTAGGTCCAACTTAGCTACTGACATAACTGGGCTTGGGCCCAATAAGCCCACAACCCAATTAATGACAACACAGAGCACTAGCAATGCTTTGTTGCCCCAAAACTAGTCAGATTAATGACTTGATCATCCTATTGCACATATTTGGTTACCGTATGTATTTCCCTTCGTCTCGGTTATCTTCCCATTAACCTAGGGTAAGGAAATGTATCAACCCCTGCGGTTTAGGGTAAGCTTTATTCGAAATAGGGAATCTTCAATTTACTGACTCTAAAGGCAGATCATCTCATGATCTCTTTTACTATGCATAGATTCCCGAGTCCCTGTAAATGTCATCCCGATTTCTCCGGTTTACAGATAACCTAATCTCTCACAGAGATTTGACGAATTCCTTCAGCTTATTACCCTAGCCCTGTGCCCTTTAAGGACACGCCCAACAGTATACCTATGAGTCTCCATGTTTCAGGCAGACGAGGTATACAATCAAAACATGCCTTCAAGAACACAGTCTAGGTAATAACTTCTGGTCTAAGGAAAGACACACCCAAACATAAAGAGATTACTCTAATGACACTATCTGTGAGATTTCCTCATAGAGTCTCTTTTTGGGTCTGTTCAGTGCGAGCTATATTCTTATAGGTCCACCCACGACTTTAGCTAAGATATCTCCATATCTGCAGCTCATGAGGTCTTTACCTTGTATCCATATACAAGTAGATAAGTCGTACTAGTCTTTACTCGAGATCACTGATCCCCAAACTCAGTGTCTCTAGACTAGGAACATATAATTAGGAATAAACATGCAATATCCTTGAATCCTCATGATCGTGATCTCATCACAGATACTCAAGAGATACCTGTTCTATTCCAAGGGGTTTATCCAGTTCATTCATATAATATTAACAGTAATATCGAGACACAATATGAAACTGAATAAATAGTGCTTACATTTATTTGCGACAAATAAAGTTCTACATCTAGTGTCCTTTATTTAATCAAAAGATTGTCTCTAGGACACCCATATGCTAACAAGCTCCCACTTGGCCTAGAGCCAATCAGACCTAAGTCGTATGCCCAAAGCCTCATAATGACTATCATGTTTTCTCTGAGAAACAGCCTTTGTCAGAGAATCGGCCAGGTTATCGTCTGTGGGAACATAATCCATTTTTACATCATTCCTATCAATGATTTCTCTAATCAAATGATATCTGCGGAGCACGTGTTTAGATCTTTGATGAGACCTAGGTTCCTTTGACTGCGCGATGGCTCCAGTGTTGTCGCAAAGCAACTGTATGGGCTCATCCACGCTTGGAACCACCCTTAGTTCATTTATGAACTTCTTGATCCACACTGCCTCCTTAGCTGCTTCTGAAGCAGCTATGTATTCAGCCTCTGTCGTTGAGTCTGCTGTTGTCTCCTGCTTGGAACCTTTCCAAGACACTGCCCCACCATTTAAGGTGAATACGAATCCTGACTGTGACTTGCAGTCATCTTTGTCACTCTGAAAGCTGGCATCAGTGAACCCTTTCACTGTTAACTCATTAACCCCACCATAGACCAGAAACGCATCCTTAGTTCTTCTTAAGTATTTAAGAATGGTTTTGACTGCCGTCCAGTGACCCTCTCCAGGGTCTGACTGGTATCTGCTCGTAATGCTTAAAGCATATGAGACATCTGGTCTCGTACATATCATGGCATACATGATGGATCCAATAGCCGAAGCGTATGGAATTCCACTCATGCGATCCTTCTCAGGCTGTGACTTAGGACACATAGCCCTTGATAGGTGTACCCCATGACTGACAGGAAGAAAACCCCTTTTCGACCCTTCCATGCTAAACCTCTTTAGCATCTTGTCAACGTACGTGGATTGAGATAAACCCAGCAGCCTCTTGGATCTATCTCTATAGATCTTTATACCGAGTATAAAGGCTGCCTCTCCCAAATCCTTCATGGTAAAGTTTTCTGAAAGCCACTCTTTCGTTATTTTTAATGTGGGGATGTCATTTCCTATTAGCAATATGTCATCTACATAAAGCACTAGGAAGACGACATTACTCCCACTTACCTTTCTGTAAACACAAGGTTCATCCTCGTTCTTGATAAAACCGTTACTCTTAACGACTTCATCAAAACGTATATTCCAACTCCTTGATGCTTGCTTTAGCCCATATATTGACCTTTGTAGTTTGCATACCATATGCACCTGATCTTTGTTTTCAAAGCCTTCAGGTTGTGTCATGTACACTTCCTCCTTCAAGAACCCATTCAAGAAGGCGGTCTTGACATCCATTTGCCAAATTTCATAGTCGTGGTATGCTGCTATTGCAAGCATGATCCTAATAGATTTGATCATGGCAACTGGTGAAAAAGTTTCATCATAGTCAACTCCTTGTCTTTGACGATACCCTTTCGCCACCAACCTAGCTTTGTAGGTCTGAACGTTGCCATCTGCATCAGTCTTTCTTTTAAAGACTCATTTATTACCAATAGGAACTATTCCTTGTGGTTTAGGAACCAAGGTCCATACCTTGTTCTGATACATCAAATCCATTTCAGATTCCATGGCTTCAAGCCATTTTGAGGAGTCTTTGACCGCCTCCTCGTAGTTACTTGGTTCATCATCCTCAACAGTTTGCTGATTCTCAATCACAAACCAGTACCTTTCAGGTGGATGGATGACCCTCGTAGGTCTACGAAGTTGTGTGTTTACTTCTCCATTGGAGAACGTCGCCTGCGGAGCAGACTCGGGTTCCTCAATCTGTTCTTGTGGATCTTGTACTTCTTCAAGATCAATCTTACTCCCACTGCCTCCTTGAAAGATCAAATCCTTCTCAAGGAACTCAGCATTCTTTGAAACAAACACTTTGTGTTCTTCCATGGAGTAGAAGTAGTATCCCTTAGTACCTTTAGGATACCCCACAAATAGACATTTAGTACTCTTAGCACTAAGCTTGTCTGATGTCAACGCTTTGACATAAGCTGGCGATCCCCATAACCTGAGGTAACTCAGGTTGGGTCTCTTACCACTCCATATCTCATATGGTGTGGTCTGAACAGATTTAGACGGTACCCTATTTAGAAGGTATGCCGCTGTGTCTAAGGCATATCCCCAAAACGATTTTGGAAGTTGAGTCTCACTCATCATAGACCTAACCATGTCTAACAAGGTCCTGTTTCTCCTTTCGGAGACACCGTTTTGGTGTGGTGTGTAAGGAGCGGTAAATTGTGAGAGAATTCCATTTTCTCTCAGATAACCCTGAAACTCGTGGCTCAAATATTCACCACCACGATCTGATCGTAATGTCTTAATCATCTTGCCACGCTGTTTCTCCACCTCATTCCTAAACTCTTTGAACTTTTCAAAAGCTTCAGATTTATATCTCATTAGGTATATATACCCAAATCTTGATTTGTCATCTGTAAAGGTAATGAAATAAGAATATCCACCTCTAGCCTCAATAGACATTGGGCCACATACATCAGTATGAATGAGTTCTAATAACTCACTAGCCCTATGACTCTCAAGCCCTTTGGGCTTTTGTTGAATCATTTTCCCAGCTAGACAAGATTCACACTGTCCATAGGATTCCAAATCCATGGAGTCCAGGTATCCATCTCTATGCATCCTAGACAATCTTGTTTCATTTATGTGCCCTAGTCTACAGTGCCAAAGATAAGATTGATTATCCGTCCTAGGTCGTTTCACATCTATATTGAGCACTTCATTTCCCATTTCCAACACATACAATCCATTTATTAAAGAAGCAGTACCGTAAACCATATCATTCAAAATGATAGAAAAAGTACCATTCCTAATACTGAAAGTATATCCATCTTGTTCTAAACAAGAAATTGAAATAATGTTTCTAGAAATTTGCGGAACATAAAGACAATTATTCAAATGCAATAAAAGGCCCGTAGGCAAAATAAGGTCAACATCTCCAACTGAATGAGCAGCAACTCTTGCTCCATTACCAACGCGGAGATCCACCTCGTTTCTATCCAATCTCCTTGGGCTCCTAAGTACCTGCAACATATTGCAGATATGAGAACCACATCCGGTATCCAATACCCATGAGGATGGATTAGCATAAGAATAATTTATCTCAATCATGAAAATACCTGAGGCAGAAGCATCACCATGCTTCTTGTCCTTCACATTGTTCAGGTAGTCTGGACAATTCCTCTTCCAGTGGCCTTTCTTGCCACAATGGAAGCACTCAGCATCACCCTTGTCCTTAGGTGCCTTCTTACCCTTCTTCTTGCCCTTCTTCTTCTTGGATTTTCCTTTGGGCTTAAGGGGGTCACCTTTTGCAGGCTCCTTACCCTTTCCCTTGGCCTTGCTAGGCCCACCAATCAAAAGAGCCTGTGTCCTATCCTTCTTGATAGACACTTCAGCTGTTGTTAACATGCTTAACAACTCAGGCAAGCTCACTTGCATCCCATGCATGTTGTAATTCATGATGAATTGACTGAAGGAAGGTGGAAGTGAGGTGAGGACTAAGTCATTACTTAGCTCGGCATCCATGATGAAGCCTAGGTTTCCTAGCTTCTCAATCAGCCCGATCATCTTGAGAACATGGCTGGCAACAGACATGCTCTCAGTCATCCTACAAGAGAACAGTTCTCTTGAGGCCTCATACCTCTCATGCCTGCCTTTAATATCATACAACTCCTTGAGATGTACAATAATAGAGGGAGCATCCATATGCTCATGCTGCTTTTGCAGTTCAGGCGACATGGATGCCAACATGATGCATACTGCCATCACATTGTCATCCAAGTGCTGTTGATGGGTTACGAAATCAAATTCCGCAAACCCTTCTTCCCCTTCCCGTGGAGCTACGGGTATTACAGCATCTAAAACGTAGGCAATCTTTTCGGCCCTTAGAACTATTCTTAGGTTCCGATACCAGTCCATAAAATTCGAACCGGTCAGTTTATTCGTATCGAGTATTGAACGCAGTGACAGTGGATTAGTCATACTATAAGCTGAAAAGGATGTAAAGATAGTTTTAGTTAATATACGGTTATGTAGTTAAAAGCAAATTATTAAAGACTTGAAATAATTTGCCCCTCCCACTATTTTATCTAAGTCAATGACCCTTCCTTTTGACTTAAGGTTAATCTACTTTAGATTTTACCTTAGTGGGTTTAAGAGTGCGATTATTTATTTTAACCTCCGTCTGAGACCGCAAGATTAATTTAAATAAAGGGTTGATCTTTATCAACAGTATCTCATACCCTCTCTTAACTTTAGGTTGACAACTCTTTGTCACTTAGTGGTGCATCTCATGCAACCAACCTAGCACCATTACCCTAAGCACATAAGTCCGGCTGTGCCTGCAACTTATGTCTTAGTTAAGCATTAAACCAGCACCCTAAGTGTCTTACACTTCAAACACTACTCTAGCCCAACGAAATAGTGGGTCCCAACTGAGTTGTGGAGCACCACTACGTAGAAGAGTTTTGAGTAGCATTGGTGGTGGGATATAATCATATGCTTAATTATTTATTCCTTTTAAGGGTTCCTTTTATCTTGGGGTTAATTAGGTCCCATCAAACGCATATTGTAAGTTATCATGCTAGTCGTTACCTATGTCAAACATCTATCGGTATACACTAGTCGTTATTGGACAAACATAATAACCATACAAACGCGATTTGCCCAATTTATGCATACTAGACGTTCTAATCATACATACATATAAACAGTTTATATTGAGATAGCCATGGTGCTCGCGCTTTTGTCCTTTTTGCTTCTTTAAGCAACGGCCGCTTGTCGTCTATACGCCACTAGCCTATTTCTCTAATTACAAATAATTAAAGAAACTCCATAACACTTTGGAGGAACAAAATTACAAAATTTAAATTACAAATATACTTGTAAATTAAAATGCGCGATTACACATAAATTTAAAATTCAAAAAAATTCAAATCCGGGCACCATGACCATCCCCTTCCTGTTTGTACCTGAAAAGTTCAAAACTTGCAAACACAAACATTATATTATCACATAACATTTTCACATGTATTTTGACATTTAACATTTAAACATCAAAATAACATCAAGATTCATAATCTTAAATTTCTCATTGGCCGAATTTAAAAACAATTTCAATTCAAATTTTGTTAATTCTTTCTTAAAGAAAACAAAATTAAACCATGCATGTAGCCATATATCCCTACATGGCCGAATCATATAGGTAACTATATGATAAATTTTTCACAAAATTTCATGCATATAAACATGACACAATTCATGGAGAAAAATAAGAAATCATTCAAGGTACTCTTAGTACCCTCCATGGCCGAATCTACCCTTTCAAAAAGGGTGTTCCTTTTAGAACTTTCATAAAGAAAAGAAACTAAACCATGATGCATAATGTTTTATGAACACAGAATCAAATTTTCATGTTCATAAAAACAAAAACTTTAACACTTTAAAGGATTTGTGATTCAAAATCCACATGCAGAATTTAAACTTTAACCCTTTAAAGATTTTTGACCGTGAAAGACTCTTTTCACAAACAAGGTACCATCACCCGTCGATGGTAAAGCAACCGGGCTCTGATACCACTTGAAAGTAAACTGGCCTTTGAAGGCCGATGCATGTAAGGTGTAAAACAAAAATTTTACTGCGGAACATACATGCACTCAAAGATTCATGCTTTAAGACAACATGATGTTACCTTGTTTTGGCCTGATCAGTCAGGGAGATGAGATGTTAGGCTTGAAGGGTTCAAACCCTCTAATGGTGATCCACACCACCGTTCGTCTATGATGCAAGAACTCTTTCTTGAAAGCCACCAGATGAACACCACAATGAGGCTTGCTATGCGCACAAGTGGTGAGGGTGGAGGCTAGGTATCCTGTTTGGAAAGGTGTACTGAGCTACCCTACAGAATGGTGCATAGAGGAGGAGAGTTGGCTTGGTTTTACCATGAAACCTAAGGTGAGGAACATGTCTATTTATGCGCACCCTTTGGAGAGGAGGAGAGAATTCATTCATTCAAAATGAAAAACAAACTTTCAAATTTCTTTGAAAGTTATGCATGAAACAGTGTGATAAGGTGGAGCTGTTGCAAAACAAACTTTGCCAACAACCTCCAATCTTATCCACATGAATTTAAATTCAAATTAATTTAAACTTAAATTCATAAACTATCATATAGTATATAGTTTTCATGCGCATAATTCAGCCCTATAAAGGGTCCAAATACATTGAGCAATTGCATTCAAAATTTGAATCAACTTACCCACTGATTCCCTCAACCACCTAATCTGAATGGAGGTTTGTTTTAAGTGATAAGATAACACTCTTATCACTTAAAAGTGGCGCACCAAACAGCCTAGGGAGAGCCTCCAAAGATGCTTCTTCATCCAAGGAATATGCTCCAATAAGATCCTGTCTTATCCTTTTGTTATGAAGCAACTTTTCAAAACCAATTCAAATTCGAATTCAAACACTTGAATTCAAACGTTCAAACATTCAAATTCAAAATTCAAAATTCAAAATTTCAAATTTCAAATTCAAAATTCGAATTTCAAAATTCAAATTCAAATTCAAATTTTAAAATTCAAATTTCAAATTTCAATTTTCAAATTCAAAATTCGAATTTCGAAATTCAAATTCTAAATTCAAATTTCAAAATTCAAATTTCAAATTCAAAATTCGAAATTCAAATATTTGATTATTAATTTAACTAATTAAATTAATTAGTAATGGCTTGGACTATCCAAGCCCATTACTAAACTCCATGCACCACCCACCCATTTAGGTGGGCTTCCAAACAGCTTCTTGGGCTAATAACATTATTAGGCCCAATACCTTTAAAGCTAGTCCATCATAACTACAAGGTGTTAGTGTGTGACCCATTAGGTCCAACTTAGCTACTGACATAACTGGGCTTGGGCCCAATAAGCCCACAACCCAATTAATGACAACACAGAGCACTAGCAATGCTTTGTTGCCCCAGAACTAGTCAGATTAATGACTTGATCATCCTATTGCACATATTTGGTTACCGTATGTATTTCCCTTCGTCTCGGTTATCTTCCCATTAACCTAGGGTAAGGAAATGTATCAACCCCTGCGGTTTAGGGTAAGCTTTATTCGAAATAGGGAATCTTCAATTTACTGTCTCTAAAGGCAGATCATCTCATGATCTCTTTTACTATGCATAGATTCCCGAGTCCCTGTAAATGTCATCCCGATTTCTCCGGTTTACAGATAACCTAATCTCTCACAGAGATTTGACGAATTCCTTCAGCTTATTACCCTAGCCCTGTGCCCTTTAAGGACACGCCCAACAGTATACCTATGAGTCTCCATGTTTCAGGCAGACGAGGTATACAATCAAAACATGCCTTCAAGAACACAGTCTAGGTAATAACTTCTGGTCTAAGGAAAGACACACCCAAACATAAAGAGATTACTCTAATGACACTATCTGTGAGATTTCCTCATAGAGTCTCTTTTTGGGTCTGTTCAGTGCGAGCTATACTCTTATAGGTCCACCCACGACTTTAGCTAAGATATCTCCATATCTGCAGCTCATGAGGTCTTTACCTTGTATCCATATACAAGTAGATAAGTCGTACTAGTCTTTACTCGAGATCACTGATCCCCAAACTCAGTGTCTCTAGACTAGGAACATACAATTAGGAATAAACATGCAATATCCTTGAATCCTCATGATCGTGATCTCATCACAGATACTCAAGAGATACCTGTTCTATTCCAAGGGGTTTATCCAGTTCATTCATATAATATTAACAGTAATATCGAGACACAATATGAAACTGAATAAATAGTGCTTACATTTATTTGCGACAAATAAAGTTCTACATCTAGTGTCCTTTATTTAATCAAAAGATTGTCTCTAGGACACCCATATGCTAACAGTCACATCTCTCTCCGGTGGCGGAGGTCACTCGCAGCGGTGGAGAAAGCACAAAGATGGACAATTCAAGCCCCATAGCAATCGGGCAGCAACAAAAGAGTGCGTAGCCCCAGAGTCAAACAAGACATCAACAGATGCACCACAAATGGTAACAATACCTCTAACAAGGTTCGGAGCTCGATCTGACTGCTGACGATCCAGAGTATAAACACGCCCCGTGGCTGGTGGCACTGCAGGTGCCGAAGTAGGTGGGAAGGGAACCATTTGTAATGGAACCGCCTGAACAACAGCCGCTCTCCCTATCGTTGACGGACAGTCTCTAGAGAAGTGGCCCTCCTTGCCACACTGAAAGCAAATCAACTGATCGGTAGAACACGGCCCAAAATGAGTCTTCCCACATCCCGAACACTTGGGAGTAGGAGGTCTCGCTACGCTCCCCCGAGCAGAAGTCCTCTTGAACTGATTTGGCGTTTGCCGAGCTGTCATCTGTTTTCCCTTTCCCTTGTTCCCAAACTTCCTGTCTCACCAAGAAGTGGAACTACCAGCTACCTTCGTCGTCGTCGTCGTCGTCTCATCTGCCTTGGTCCTCTTGGCCTTACTCGTGTTGTAGACGTCCTCAATATCACGACACTGCTGAACCAGCATCCCAAAGTCTCTGGAAGCAGAACCAGCTAGATAACCAGCAATATCCTCACTAAGTCCACTGCGAAACTTAGCAGCCAAGAATGTAGGAGTAGGCCTCGCCATCCTGAAATGTGAAAACTTCACCAGTTTATTGAACTTGGCCAGGTACTCGTCAATTGACAACAAGCCCTGAACCAATCTGTCAAACTCCCCTTGCTTCCTCTCCTGTGCATCATATGGGAAGTACTGACCCAGAAAGCACTCCTCAAAGAATGGCCACGTCATCACACGGCCCTGCATCTCGTAGATAAGAGAAATGTTGGTCCACCACTCATGGGCCTCGCCCTCCAGCATGTAAGTGGCAAACATCAGCTTTTGCGGATCTGAACACTGCATGATCCGGAAGATCTTGTCTAACGCCTGTAGCCATCTAGCAGCAGCAATGGGATCATAAGATCCAACAAAAGAAGGTGGCTTATGCTTGTGGAAAGCATTCAGCCGGCGGTCGATAGCAAATTCATCTTCAGCAAACTCCACAAAGGGCTCCATCACCCCAGTCGCATGACCAGTGCCCTCAACCTGACTCTGGCCCTCTTCCTGCTCACTAGGCGGTGGTGGAGGCGGTGGAGGTAGTGGCGGTGAGAACTGACCAACAGCGGGACCAACTCTCATCTCCTCCAGCATGACCCTCATCATGGTCATGTTTGCCAAACAGTTCGCCTCAAGCGCGTCCTCCGTGGCTCTCCGGTTTTCTTCTCGAGCAGCGTCCGTCATTGCCACGTTGGCAACTCTCGCGGCCTCCTGCATCTCAGCTAATGCAGTCGGGTTGACCCTCGACAGTCTCTCGTGTTCTCCTGGGTCCTACCATGACTCTGCACAAGTTACACAATTTATGAGTTGATCAGGCCCACGCAATGTGATCACATATGCATCATTATAATAAAAGCCATTAGAGTAACAAATAAGACAGACACAACCAGACATCCTAATCATTGCAATACATACATGCTTTTCCTTAGAACCGTTGTTCTGATACCATAAAATGTAACACCCTGTGTATACCCGGAATATTAACATTACATTGTATTAAGCGGTGCTTAATTAAAAATGCGGAATATTCTTTTTCTTTTCAATTATGACGTCATCATCAATTACCAACTTGATTACTTAATCAATTTCATAAAAATCAATGCCTGTATGTAAATTGCAAGACAACTAAATGAAATACCTCATAACATATAGATAAGTGTGTATCTAAAATCACGGATCTACGTCACGTAGTCCGGACAATATCCTGATACATTATTACAACATCAAATAAAACTAAGACATAACAAGTCTACGTGGCATGGACAAACCCCATGCTCACCAAATAAACAACATCGCCATCCAAGTCTCAACATAATACTCCATAAACATAAATGAAGCTAACAGCACATCATCAACAAGCAAAATCAGCACATAAATCAGCACTATCTAACTCAACTCTGGCCTCCTGCCACCTGAGGTCTCAACATTACCAGAACCTGAAATAAGCATCCCCAAACGTGGGGTGAGATCTCTAATCAATGAAATCTCAGTAAGACAAGGGGTCCTCAAGGATCTTCATCTCAAGCTCACTTACATATGCAATATAAGTTCTAAAAACAGTAATTCAATATAAGTTCCAAAACTATGTAGTGCAACATGACATGTGTGTCTATCGCTATTTACTGGCCAGAGAAATGCAGGAATACGTCTATACCTACATGAGTACAAGGAACACCGCTTGCACCTCACCCACAGCCTCACCATCTTGTATGTACTACATACTCAGGCTTACCGTATAGGTGGACATCACATGCATATCATAAAAGCACATTGCATATAATAGCTCAACAGCATTTCCAAAACTTCAAAGCATGTAACACAGCATGCATATAACCATATCCCCATGGGACATGTTGGAACCACAACATGGCTAAACCGAGGACACAAAAGCTTACCTCTTAAGCTAGCTTTCCAAGCCACAAGCTCAAAGTCCAAATACAGCAGTATCACAATCTGTTATGGACCAATGATATATCAATAATCATGCATCTCAAGCATACAATATAAAGACAACGCCTTTCCTTTACGTTTTACGTCTTAAGGCTTCTGACAAAGCCACAAGCTCTTAATCACATGATTCTGACTTAGTCCATTAATTACAGAAGTTCAACTTCCTTAATCTAGGGTCCACAAACACCCAATAGCCTACTGTATGAACAGTAAAGCTACTGTTCTTCGAAATCCCAGAATATCCGGATATTCCTCGGGGCATATCCGGATATGAAATATCCGGATATCCAGATCCCCATATCCGGATATCCAATATCCGGATATCTGCTCGACAAATATCCGGATATTTCTCAACAGAATGCAGTTCTGCATTTTCGTGAAGATATCCTTCCAAGGTTGGGTTTTACCGATTAAAAACCCTAAAGCATGAATTTCTAGGTGTGTTTGACATTACCCAACGTTAAGTTATCATCTTTTAGTCTTTACATGCATCAAGGTTCCATTTTTAACTAAGAAAACTCAAGTTCAAAGGTGGTGATCATACCACAAGCCAAAACAGGGGTAGATGATGCTCTTGGAGCTCTCTCAACTGCTCCAAAACTCAGGTCATACAAGGTGCACGAAAATGGTGAGAAAGGTTGATCCTTTAACACCAAAGGTCACCACTTGGACCACCAAAATCCAAGATAAAGCTCCCTTCAACTCAAAACCACCAAGAACAGAAACTCAGCCCACAAGACACACCTCCCACAACCTCTACACTCAGAAAAGAAGCTCACCTCACACTCACAACACTAGACCCAAGTGTTTACAAGCTCAAATATGCAAGGAAACAAGTAAAGGTGATCACTTGGTCAAGAAAATGGTGAAGAAAGGCTAAGAACTCCAAACCCAACTGACCAGCACCAACACTCACGCAGGGATTTCTATTTTCTAGGGCAATGTGCCCTTAACATGAGTATATATAGTCATTTGAAAGTAAAACACAATATTAAATTAATTAGCTACGCTTAGCATTTTAATCCCAAAACAATTCCTCCTCCAGAAGAACCCTCCCAAGCTGATCATGATAATGTTTCTCCATAGCATGCAGGTGAACTGAATCATTATCCTCCCTTCTACCTTGAATATGTGCCCTAGTCTATAGTGCCAAAGATAGGATTGATTATCTCTCCTATGTCTTTTCTCATCTACATTGAGCACTTTAGTTCCCATTTCCAAAACATACAAGCCATTTACTAAAGAAGCAGTACCAAAAATATATCATTCAAAATGATAGAAAATGTGCCATCGTTAATAGTGAAAGCAAAACCATCTTGTTCTAAACAAGAATTTGAAATAATGTTTCTAGAAATACCGGGAACATAAAGACAATTATTCAAATGCAATAAGAGGCTCGTAGGCTAATGAGGTCGGTATCTCCACTAGCATGAGCAGTAACTCTTGCTTTGCGCGGAGGTCCACCTCGTTCTTCTCCAATCTTCTAGGGCTCCTAAGCACATGCAACACATTGCATATTATAAGAACCACAACCGGTATCCAATAC
This sequence comes from Gastrolobium villosum, assembly GCA_032173675.1. NCBI lineage: Eukaryota > Viridiplantae > Streptophyta > Magnoliopsida > Fabales > Fabaceae > Gastrolobium > Gastrolobium villosum. The sequence continues at coordinate 45,040 of JAVKPL010014622.1, forward strand.
CCATGAAGTTGGATTAGCACAAGAATAATTTAACTCAATCATGTGTATACCTGAGGTAGAAGCATCACCATGCTCCTTCACACTCTTCAGGTAGTCTGGACAACTCCTCTTCCAATGGCCATTCTTGCCACAATGGAAGCACACAACATCGCTTTTGTCCTTGGGTGCACTCTTACCTTTCTTTTTGCCCTTTTTCTTATTGGGTTTTCCTTTGGGCTTAAGGGAGTTGCCTTTTGTAGGCTCCTTTCCCTTACCCTTGGCCCTTTCAGGCCCACCAATCAGAAGAGCTTATGTCTCATCCTTCTTGATAGACATTTCAGCAGTTGTTAACATCCTTAACAACTCTAGCAAGCTCACAAGCATCCCATGCATGTTGTAATTCATTATGAATTCACTGAAAGAAGGAGGAAGTGATGATAGAACTAAGTCATTAATTAATTCAGCATCTATTGTGAACCCTAGACCCTTTAGCTTCTCAATGAGTGCTATCATCTTCAGTACATGGCGGTTAAAACACATGCCTTCAGTCATCTTGCATAGGAACAATTCCCTAAAGGTCTCATACCTTTCATGTCTGCCTTTAATATCATACAACTCCCTGAGATGCAGGATAATAGAGGGGTCATCCATATGCTCGTGCTGTTTACGCAGTTCAGGCGACATGGATGCCAGTATGATGCAACAAGCCAGTACATTATCATTCATGTGTTGCTTGTGGGCCTCGAAATCAAATTTCGCGAACCCATCTTCCCCTTCCTTAGGCGCAATAGGTAAAGAAGTGTTAAGGACATAAGCTATCTTTTCGGTCCTAAGAACAATTCTCAAGTTCCGATACCAGTACATAAAATTAGGACCGGTCAGTTCGTTCGTATCGAGTATTGAGCGCAGTGACAGTGGATTAGTCATACTAAAAACTGAAAATGATGTAAAGATAATTTAATTAATATACGGACATATAGTAAAAGCAAATTATTAAAGATTTTAAATAATTTGCCCCTCCCACTATTTTATATAAGTCATTGACCCTTACCATTTGACTTAGGGTTAATCTACTTTTAGATTTTACCTTAGTAGGATTAAGAGTGCGATTATTTATTTTAACCCCCGTCCGAGACCGCAAGATTAATTTAAATAATGGGTAACAGTATCCCATACCCTCTCTTAACATTAGGTTGACAACTCCTTGTCACTTAGTGGTGCATCTCATGCAACCAACCTAGCACCATTACCCTAAGCACATAAGCCCGGCTGAGCCTGCAACTTATGTCTCAGTTATGCATTAACCAGCACCCCAAGTGTCTCACACTTCTAACACTACTCTAGCTCAACGAAACAGTGGGACCCAACTGAGTTGTGGAGCATCACTATGTAGAGGAGGTTTGAGTAGTATTGGTGGTGGGAGGTAATCATACGCTTGATAATTTATTCCTTTTAAGGGTTCCTTTTATTTAGGGTTTATTAAGTCTCTTCAAACGCGTATTGTATGTTATCATGCTAGTCGTAACCTATGTCAAACATCTATCGGTTTACACTAGTCGCAATTGGACATAGATAATAAGTCATACAAACGCGGTTTGTCCAATTCATGCATACTAGACGTCTTAAGTCATATAAGCATACATTCGCGATACACTATCTCATGCATACTAGTCGTACTAAGCATACAAGAAAATAAAACACTTTATTTGAGACAGTCATGGTGCTCGCGCATTTGCCCATCTTGCTTCTCAAGCAATGGCTGCTTGTCGTCTATACGCCACTAGCCTAATTCTCTAATTACAAATAATTAAAGAAACTCCAAAACATCTTTGGAGGGACAAATTAAAAATTACAAAAAATCGAAATTCAAATTACAACTCTAATTTAAAATAGAGCAAATTACACATTAATTTAAAATTTGAAATTCAAATCGGGCACCATGACCATCCCCTTCCTTTTTGCACCTGAAACGTTAAACAACTTGCAAGCACAAAACATCATATTATCTTATAACATGTTTTCACATATATCTTGATATTTAACAATTAAACATCAAAATAAGAATTAAGATTCAAATTCTCTTAATTTTCTCTTGATGGTCGAATTATATAACAACTTTATAATTCAAATTTTGTTAATTCTTTCTCAAAGAAAACAAAATTAAACCATGCATGCAGCCATAAACCCTTTAATGACCGAATCATATATGCATGTATATGATAAATTTTGTCACAAAAATTTCATAATATGCTAGTGATACAATTCATGGAGAAAAATAAGAAAACAATCAAGGTACTCTAAGTACCCTTCATGGCTGTAACAGCCCGTTGTTCACCGGTTTTGTTATCATTAATTATGATATTAAGCGCAGTTACAATTACAACAGTTCATTTATAAAATACGGGTAAACTTTTTTTTCATTTATTACGCAACATTTAAATTCTTTTAAGCGTAATAACTAAAAGTTGTCACCGTAACAGTGACACATTGGCGGAAGACTTATTTCATCTACTGAAATAACTTATTTCACTTATTATTAGACTCATAGGGTTCCCATAAACCCCTTAAATTAATCACCTCTTTATCACATACATTACCTTTGTAAAACCCTAAAGGCCATAACCATTTCGCTTTCTTCAATAATTTATTTTCCCTCAAATACTTCTCATCTCATATTGTGTTATAGATTTTTCCCTTAGCTTCACGTGGGTTCAAACCGCGCTCAATTCGGAGCACCGTAGCTCAAGTTATGTATTTTAGAAAAAACAACGTAATATTTTCCTGACAGCGGTGCCAACCAGCGCCACAGCACTTCCCAACACTAAAATTCACGAATTTTCTCCAGACCCACGGCGCCAGTTGGCGCCACTCCACTGCCTTTTTTCTTCAATCAGCATCCTGCACTTGTGCATGAGCCACTCTAGGGGCTGAGTTCCCGACCTTCTACCGCCCCATTTCTAACTCTGATTAACCCCAAATTTTGACACAACATAGAGGGTAACTCCACCTTCAAAATGGTGTAAGGCTCAACCCTATTGGACCACAATTGAGGGAAATACGTTCTCCCAAAGTATGCTAAAAACATGCCAATTTCCCAAAAATTGGTCAGAGTTCCCTTTATTTTTACAAAATTCCCCAATCTTGTTCAATGTAACCTAAACACATATAGGTATATAAAATCACATGGGTGCCACACACAAGGACCAACAACGCCTTGGAGCACTTACAACCCATCACAGTCCATTCACAGGTATAATATTCATTATGTTTCAATCACAAAGGTTCCATTACATGCTTTTGTTAACTAGCATAATAATCGATTCATAATTTAGGCTTAGAGCCCTTTACATTACATTTACATGCTTCCAATACATCATAGGTGGCTATGGACAGATCCCATGCTCTCACATAACATACATATACATCAAGTATAGTTATACATTTACGAATGCATGGCATTTTCCACATGCATAAGTTCATGGCTTCAATTCAAAACATAAAATCCTATGGTAAATGTTTCCAACTGAATCCTTTAACATGCGATGCCTTCCATATGCACCTCATGCTCCACTCCTCCAAGCTCAACCTAACCTGAAATGATGTCCCCAAACGCGGGGTGAGATATACAAATATATCTCAGTAAACCAGGGGTACTAGAGGATCACTCCACCCCATGGCCCACTCAATGTGCAACATATAACAAAGTATGAAATGCATGACATACAATATCACAACAACTGGGCACAATCCAAGAACATCCACAGCTGGATTACGTTCAAGGACCCCATCATATAACTCCTGAAATCTTCCTGGTGCCTCTCCCATGGTTGAGACAATCCCATGGAAAATCCCAACTGGAACTCCTTATGAGCCCTATAGAGTGGAAGTCCCATGTTTGGATCATCCTGGTACCGCTCCCAGAGTCGGTCCCACGGCAAAACCCGATTGGAATGCTTAGCGGAATTATCCAGCGGAAGTCCAAACCAACACACATCTACTGGCCAGAGATCAAACAATTCACACACAACATGCTCCAAGTATGTCACATGTAAGAACCAGCACCGTTAACTAAGGTAATTAGTGAATTAATTATGATAATTAGGAAATGTTCCATAATTGACCTTAATAATTATTATTGGGCTTAAATAATTATATTGAGTGAGTAAAAATGCTGAAAGTCGCTTTTCGGAAGAAAAGCGCAGATACCAGTTCTGCTACCCGGTATAAATGCGTACCGTAAAAGTATCCCGGAAAATTATAAAGAGTACATGATAATTACTAGAATATTATGTAGGACTCATAAAACGAGTTTCAAGGCAAAATAACGTAATCTGATGCCAGAACTGATACTGGCTATGGAAAAGCGCGTACCGGAAGGTGCTCCGAAAAATAAAATAAAAATATGAAAAATCTTAGAAAAATGTGTAGGTTTAGATTCCAAAGTATGGGATCAAGATCTTTTGCGTTGCTATTAAGGCTAATACTGCGCTTAAGTGACCTTTTGCCTATATATGCATTAGTTGCACATAACCCTAGGAGGATTCCAGCTGCCTTGTGCGTGAGTGAGGGGCTGAGCAAGGGGTGATCACTGTTCCATTGCATTCTCTTCTTCCCTTGTGACCAAAACACCATTTTATCTTGATTTTCCTCCTCTTTGACCTTGCAAACAACTAGGAGAGTGCACTGTGAGGTTAGGTTTCAGCTTTTGCTGAGTGAGGGGTGTTTCTTGAGTTGGTTTTGTTGCTGAGTTTGGGTTGTGTGGTGAAGGAGCTTTGTGTGTGGGTGGAGAAGTCTCCAAGTAGCTTCCTTGGTGAGGAAAGAACTCACCTTGTTGCTCCATTTTCGTCCTCCCTAAAGTCAGTACCTTGGAGCTGACTTGTGAGCTCCAAGAGCACCATTGTTGGCTACTTAAAGCTTGGGGTAAGTTCCCTCATCTTTGATCATAGTTTTGTGGCTTAAAGTTGATGTCTTTGCCATGTTTAACGAGTAAACAAGAAGGTATAATGAGTATGAACCTAAAACAGATTAAAGATGCATGCTTTAACGTAATTAAGTGTTAAAAGTTGGATCTTTGGACTAGATATTCACGAAATGCAGAAACTGCATTATGTCGTGAGATATCCGGATACTTGTCGAACAGATATCCGGATATCAGTATCCGGATATTCATATCCGGATGTGGGAACTGAATATCTGGATATGGTATATCCGGATATGGTCAGTGTGATATCCGGATATTGCATATCCAGATATGTCCCTTGTAATATCCGGATATCCTGGGATTTCGCAGAACAGTAAGCTATTGGGGGTTTGAGGACCCTAGATTAAGGAAGTTGGACTTTTGTAATTAATGGACTAAGTCAGAATCGTATGATTAAGGGCTTATGGCTTTGTAGGAAGCCTTAAGACGTAAAACGTAAAGGAAAGGCGTAGTCTTTAAGTTGTATGCTTGTGTTGCATAATTAATGATATATTATTGGTCCATATCAGATTGTGATACTACTGTGTTTGGACTTGAGAGTGGTTGGACTCTTGGCTTGGATAGCTAGCTTGCAAGGTAAGCTTTCGTGTCCTCGGTTTAGACATGTTATGGTTCCACCATGTCCCATGGGGATGTGGTTTATGCATGCTGTGTTACAAGCTTTGATGTTTTGGAAATGCTATTGAGCTATTATATGCAATGTGATTTTATGATATGCATGTGATGTCCACCTATACGGTAAGCCTGAGTATGTAGCACATACAAGATGGTGAGGCTGTGGGTGAGGTGCAAGCGGTGTTCCTTGTACTTATGTGGGTATAGACGTATTCCTGCATTTCTCTGGCCAGTAGATTGTATAAACACACATGGCATGAATATCTGTTGCATTGCATAGTTTTGGAACTTATATTGTAAATACTGTTTTTGAACTTATATTGCACATGTAAGTGAGCTTGGGGTGGAAGATCCTTGAGGACCTCTTGCCTTACTGAGATTTCTTGTTTAGAGATCTCACCCCACGTTTGGGGACGCTTATTTCAGGTTCAGGTAATGTTGAAGGCTCAGGTGGCAGGAGGCCAGAGCTGAGTTAGACTTATCTGTGTTTTGCTGACATGATGGATGCTGTTTATGTTTTCTGTCATGATTATGTTGAGACTGTTGTTGCGCATTGTGCCTTATTTGGTGAGCATGGGGTTTGTCCATGCCACATGGATTTGTTATTGCCTTTTATTTAAAGTTGTATTAAAGTATCAGGATGTTTGGTCCAGGCTATGTGTTGTAGTCCTGTGACTTAGATACTCATTTATTATTTATGTATGAGGTATTTCAGTTAGTTGTCTTGCAATTTACATAAAGGCAGTATTTAATGAAATTGATTAAGTAATCAAGTTGGCTAAAGTTAATGATGTCATAATTGAATTAAAGAAAAAGCTATTCTGCATTTTAATTAATCGTGGCTTAATATGATAGTATGTTAACAATCCGGGTTAACACGGGCTGTTACATTTTATGGTATCAGAGCACTTTCTAGGGAAAAGCCTGTATGTATTGCAATAACTTAGGATGTTTCGTTGCGTGTCTACTTTGTGTTCTCTCTGATTGGTGTGTATTATATGATAATGCATATGTGACCACAAGGCGTGGGCCTGATCAACTCATTCTTTGTGTAACTTGTGCAGAGTCATGGTGCCACCAAGGAGGAACCCTAGTACGAGTGAGGATCAATCGGATCCTATCCTGGCTGCATTAGCTGAGATGCAGGCGGCCCGACTAGCCGACCAGGAGGCCACGAGGCTGGCGAACCAGGCAATGCTGGACGCCATCAGAGAGGCGAACAGGCGAGCCACTACTGAGGTTCTGGAGGAGAACCGGATGGCCAACATGACTATGATGAGGGTCATGTTGGAGGAGTTGAGTGTTGTTCTTGCTGCTGGCTAGTGTCCTCCACCACTTTGTTAGCATATGGGTGTCCTAGAGATAATCTTTTGATTAAATAAAGGACACTAGATGTAGAACTTTGTTTGTCGCAAATAAATGAAAGCATTATTTATTCAGTTTCGTATTGTGTCTCGATATTACTGTTAATATTATATGAACGAACTGGATAAACCCCTTGGAATAGAACAGGTATCTCTTGAGTATCTGTGATGAGATCACGATCATGAGGATTCAAGGATATTGCATGTCTATTCCTAATTATATGTTCCTAGTTTAGAGACACTGAGTTTGGGGATCAGGGATCTCGAGTAAAGACTAGTACGACTTATCTACTTGTATATGGATACAAGGTAAAGACCTCATGAGCTGCAGATATGGAGATATCTTAGCTAAAGTCGTGGGTGGACCTATAAGAGTACAGCTCGCACTGAACAGACCCAAAAAGAGACTCTATGAGGAAATCTCACAGATAGTGTCATTAGAGTAATCTCTTTATGTTTGGGTATGTCTTTTCTTAGACCAGAAGTTATTACCTAGACTGTGTTATTGCCTGAAACATGGAGACTCATAGGTATACTGTTGGGCGTGTCCTTAAAGGGCACAGGGCTAGGGTAATAAGCTGAAGGAATTCGTCAAATCTCTGTGAGAGATTAGGTTATCTGTAAACCGGAGAAATCGGGATGACATTTACAGGGACTCGGGAATCTATGCATAGTAAAAGAGATCATGAGATGATCTGCCTTTAGAGTCAGTAAATTGAAGATTCCCTATTTCGAATAAAGCTTACCCTAAACCGCAGGGGTTGATACATTTCCTTACCCTAGGTTAATGGGAAGATAACCGAGACAAAGGGAAAGACATACGGTAACCAAATATGTGCAATAGGATGATCAAGTCATTAATCTGACTAGTTCTGGGGCAACAAAGCATTGCTAGTGCTCTGTGTTGTCATTAATTGGGTTGTGGGCTTGTTGGGCCCAAGCCCAGTTATGTCAGAAGCTAAGTTGTACCTAATGGGTCACACACTAACACCTTGTAGTCATGATGGACTAGCTTTAAAGGTGTTGGGCCTAATAATGGTTGTTAGCCCAAGAAGCTGTTTGGAAGCCCACCTAAATGGGTGGGTGGTGCATGGAGCTTAGTAATAGGCTTGGATAGTCCAAGCCATTACTAATTAATTTAATTAGTTAAATTAATAATCAAATATTTGAATTTTGAATTTTGAATTTGAAATTTGAAATTTGAATTTGGAATTTGAATTTCGAAATTCGAATTTTGAATTTGAAATTTGAAATTTGAAATTTGAATTTGGATTTGAATTTTGAAATTCGAATTTTGAATTTGAAATTTGAAATTTTGAATTTTGAATTTGAATGTTTGAACATTTGAATTCAAGTGTTTGAATTCGAATTTGAATTGGCTTTGAAAAGTTGTTTCATAACAAAAGGATAAGACAGGATCTTATTGGAGTATATTCCTTGGATCAAGAAGCATCTTTGGAGCACTTCCTTGGGCTGTTTGGTGCGCAAGTTTAAGTGATAAGGATGTCATCTTATCACTTAAAACAAAGCTCCATTCAGATTTGGTGGTTGAGGGAATCAGTGGGTGAGTTGATTCAAATTTTGAATGCAACTACTCAATATATTTGGACCCCTTCTAAGGCTGAATTATGCGCATGAAAAGTATAGTATATGATAGTTTATGAATTTAAGTTTAAATTATTTTGAACTTAATTTCATGTGGATAAGATTGGAGGTTGTTGGCAAAATTGGTTTTGCAACAGCTCCACCTTATCCTCCCCTGTTCCATGCGCAAATTTCAAAAGAGTTTGAAAGTTGGTTTTCATTTTGAATGATTTAAATCTCTCTAGCTCTCCAAGGTGTGCGCATAACACCTGTTCCTCACCTTAGGATTTTGAAGAAAACCTAGCCAACTCTCCTCCATCTATGCACCATTCTGTAGGGTAGTTCACTACACCTTTTCAAACAGAATACCTAGCCTCCACCTTCACCACTTGTGCGCATAGAAAGCCTCACTGCGGTGTTGATCTGGTGGCTTTCAAGAAAGGGTTCTTGCATCATTGACGAACGGTGGTGTGGATCACCATTAGAGGGTTTGAACCCTTCAAGCCTGACATCTGATCTCCCTGACTGATCAGGCCAAAAACAAGGTAACATCATGTTGTCTTAAAGCATGAACCTATGTGTGCATGTATGTTCCGCAGTAAAAATTTTGTTTTACACCTTACATGCATCGGCCTTCAAAGGCCAATTTACTTTCAAGTGGTATCAGAGCCCGGTTGCTTTACCATCGACGGGTGATGGTACCTTGTTTGTGAAAGGAGTTTTTCACGGTCAAAAATCTTTAAAGGGTTAAAGTTTAAATTCTGCATATGGATTTTGAATCACAAATCCTTTAAAGTGTTAAAGTTTTTGTTTTTATGAACATGTAAATTTGATTCTGTGTTCATAAAACATTATGCATCATGGTTTAGTTTCTTTTTCTTTATGAAAGTTTTAAAAGGAACACCCTTTTTGAAAGGGTAGATTCGGCCATGGAGGGTACTAAGAGTACCTTGAATGATTTCTTATTTTTCTCCATGAATTGTGTCATGTTTATATGCATGAAATTTTGTGACAAAATTTATCATATAGTCACCTATATGATTCGGCCATGAAGGAGTTTATGGCTACATGCATGGTTTAATTTTGTTTTCTTTGAGAAAGAATTAACAAAATTTGAATTAAAATTGTTTTTAAATTCGGCCAATGAGAAATTTAAGATTATGAATCTTGATGTTATTTTGATGTTTAAATGTTAAATGTCAAAATACATGTGAAAATATTATGTGATAATATAATGTTTGTGTTTGCAAGTTTTGAACTTTTCAGGTACAAACAGGAAGGGGATGGTCATGGTGCCCGGATTTGAATTTTGAATTTTAAATTAATGTGTAATCGCGCCTTTTAATTTACAAGTGTATTTGTAATTTAAATTTTGTAATTTTGTCCCTCCAAAGATGTTATGGAGTTTCTTTAATTATTTGTAATTAGAGAAATAGGCTAGTGGCGTATAGACGACAAGCGGCCGTTGCTTAAAGAAGCAAAAAGGACAAAAGCGCGAGCACCATGGCTATCTCAATATAAACTGTTTATATGCATGTATGATTAGAACGTCTAGTATGCATGAATTGGACAAACTGCGTTTTGTATGGTTATTATGTTTGTCCAATAACGACTAGTGTATACCGATAGATGTTTGACATAGGTAACGACTAGCATGATAACTTACAATATGCGTTTGATGGGACCTAATTAACCCTAAAATAAAAGGAACCCTTAAAAGGAATAAATAATTAAGCATATGATTACCTCCCACCACCAATGCTACTCAAAACTTTTCTACATAGTGGTGCTCCACAACTCAGTTGGGACCCACTATTTCGTTGAGCTAGAGTAGTGTTTGAAGTGTAAGACACTTAGGGTGCTGGTTTAATGCTTAACTAATACATAAGTTGCAGGCACAGCCGGGCTTATGTGCTTAGGGTAATGGTGCTAGGTTGGTTGCATGAGATGCACCACTAAGTGACAAAGAGTTGTCAACCTAATGTTAAGAGAGGGTATGAGATACTGTTGATAAAGATCAACCCATTATTTAAATTAATCTTGCGGTCTCAGACGGAGATTAAAATAAATAATCGCATTCTTAATCTCACTAAGGTAAAATCTAAAGTAGATTAACCCTAAGTCAAAAGGAAGGGTCATTGACTTAGATAAAATAGTGGGAGGGGCAAATTATTTCAAGTCTTTAATAATTTGCTTTTAACTACATAACCGTATATTAACTAAAACTATCTTTACATCCTTTTCAGCTTATAGTATGACTAATCCACTGTCACTGCGTTCAATACTCGAAACGAATAAACTGACCGGTTCAAATTTTATGGACTGGTATCGGAACCTAAGAATAGTTCTAAGGGCCGAAAAGATTGCCTACGTTTTAGATGCTGTAATACCCGTAGCTCCACGGGAAGGGGAAGAAGGGTTTGCGGAATTTGATTTCGCAAACCACCAACAGCACTTGGATGACAATGTGATGGCAGTATGCATCATGTTGGCATCCATGTCGCCTGAACTGCAAAAGCAGCATGAGCATATGGATGCTCCCTCTATTATCGTACATCTCAAGGAGTTGTATGATATTAAAGGCAGGCATGAGAGGTATGAGGCCTCAAGAGAACTGTTCTCTTGTAGGATGACTGAGAGCATGTCTGTTGGCAGCCATGTTCTCAAGATGATCGGGCTGATTGAGAAGCTAGGAAACCTAGGCTTCATCATGGATGTCGAGCTAAGTAATGACTTAGTCCTCACCTCACTTCCACCTTCCTTCAGTCAATTCATCATGAATTACAATATGCATGGGATGCAAGTGAGCTTGCCTGAGTTGTTAAGCATGTTAACAACAGCTGAAATGTCTATCAAGAAGGATAGGACACAGGCTCTTTTGATTGGTGGGCCTAGCAAGGCCAAGGGAAAAGGTAAGGAGCCTGCAAAAGGTGACCCCCTTAAGCCCAAAGGAAAATCCAAGAAGAAGAAGGGCAAGAAGAAGGGTAAGAAGGCACCTAAGGACAAGGGTGATGCTGAGTGCTTCCATTGTGGCAAGAAAGGCCACTGGAAGAGGAATTGTCTAGACTACCTGAACAATGTGAAGGACAAGAAGCATGGTGATGCTTCTGCCTCAGGTATTTTCATGATTGAGATAAATTATTCTTATGCTAATCCAACCTCATGGGTATTTGATACCGGATGTGGTTCTCATATCTGCAATATATTGCAGGTACTTAGGAGCCCAAGGAAATTGGATAGAAACGAGGTGGATCTCCGCATTGGTAATGGAGCAAGAGTTGCTGCTCATTCAGTTGGAGATGCTGACCTTATTTTGCCTACGGGCCTTTTATTGCATTTGAATAATTGTCTTTATGTTCTGCATATTTCTAGAAACATTATTTCTATTTCTTGTTTAGAACAAGATGGTTATACTTTCAGTATTAGGGATGGTACTTTTTCTATCATTTTGAATGATATGGTTTACGGTACTGCTTCTTTAATAAATGGATTGTATGTGTTGGAAATGGGAAATGAAGTGCTCAATATAGATGTGAAACGACCTAGGACGGATAATCAATCTTATCTTTGGCATTGTCTAGGATGCATAGAGATGGATACCTGGACTCCATGGATTTGGAATCCTATGGACAGTGTGAATCTTGTCTAGCTGGGAAAATGATTCGACAAAAGCCCAAAGGGCTTGAGAGTCATAAGGCTAGTGAGTTATTAGAACTCATTCATACTGATGTGTGTGGCCCAATGTCTATTGAGGCTAGAGGTGGATATTCTTATTTCATTACCTTTACAGATGACAAATCAAGATTTGGGTATATATACCTAATGAGATATAAATCTGAAGCTTTTGAAAAGTTCAAAGAGTTTAGGAATGAAGTGGAGAAACAGCGTGGCAAGATAAGACATTACGATCAGATCGTGGTGGTGAATATTTGAGCCACGAGTTTCAGGGTTATCTGAGAGAAAATGGAATTCTCTCACAACTTACCGCTCCTTACACACCACACCAAAACGGTGTCTCCGAAAAGAGAAACAGGACCTTGTTAGACATGGTAAGGTCTATGATGAGTGAGACTCAACTTCCAAAATCGTTTTGGGGATATGCCTTAGACACAGCGGCATACCTTCTAAATAGGGTACCGTCTAAATCTGTTCAGACCACACCATATGAGATATGGAGTGGTAAGAGACCCAACCTGAGTTACCTCAGGGTATGGGGATCGCCAGCTTATGTCAAAGCGTTGACATCAGACAAGCTTAGTGCTAAGAGTACTAAATGTCTATTTGTGGGGTATCCTAAAGGTACTAAGGGATACTATTTCTACTCCATGGAAGAACACAAAGTGTTTGTGTCAAAGAATGCTGAGTTCCTTGAGAAGGATTTGATCTCTCAAGAAGGCAGTGGGAGTAAGATTGATCTTGAAGAAGTTCAAGATCCACAAGAACAGATTGAGGAACCCAAGTCTGCTCCGCAGGCGACGTTCTCTAATGGAGAAGTAAACACACAACTCCGTAGATCTACGAGGGTCATCCATCCACCTGAGAGGTACGGGTTTGTGATTGAGAATCAGCAAACTGTTGAGGATGATGAACCAAGTAACTACGAGGAGGCGGTCAAAGATGTTGACTCCTCAAGATGGCTTGAAGCCATGGAATCTGAAATGGATTCGATGTATCAGAACAAGGTATGGACCTTGGTTCCTAAACCGAAAGGAATAGCTCCTATAGGTAATAAATGGATCTTTAAAAGAAAGACTGATGCAGATGGCAACGTTCAGACCTACAAATCTAGGTTGGTGGCGAAAGGGTATCGTCAAAGACAAGGAGTTGACTATGATGAAACTTTTTCACCAGTTGCCATGATCAAATCTATTAGGATCATGCTTGCAATAGTAGCATACCACGACTATGAAATTTGGCAAATGGATGTCAAGACCGCCTTCTTAAATGGGTTCTTGAAGGAGGAAGTGTACATGACACAACCTGAAGGCTTTGAAAACAAAGATCAGGAGCATATGGTATGCAAACTACAAAGGTCAATATATGGGCTAAAGCAAGCATCAAGTAGTTGGAATATACGTTTTGATGAAGTCGTTAAGAGTAACGGTTTTATCAAGAACGAGGATGAACCTTGTGTTTACAGAAACGTTAGTGGGAGTAATGTCGTCTTCCTAGTGCTCTATGTAGATGACATATTGCTAATAGGAAATGACATCCCCACATTTAAAATAACGAAAGAGTGGCTTTCAGAAAACTTTACCATGAAGGATTTGGGAGAGACAGCCTTTATACTTGGTATAAAGATCTATAGAGATAGATCCAAGAGGATTTATCTCAATCCACGTACGTTGACAAGATGCTAAAGAGGTTTAGCATGGAAGGGTCGAAAAGGGGTTTTCTTCTTGTCAGTCATGGGGTACACCTATCAAGGGCTATGTGTCCTAAGTCACAGCCTGAGAAGGATCGCATGAGTGGAATTCCATACGCTTCGGCTATTGGATCCATCATGTATGCCATGATATGTACGAGACAAGATGTCTCATATGCTTTAAGCATTATGAGCAGATACCAGTCAGACCCTGGAGAGGGTCACTGGACGGCAGTCAAAACCATCCTTAAATACTTAAGAAATAAGGATGTGTTTCTGGTCTATGGTGGGGTTAATGAGTTAATAGTGAAAGGGTTCACTGATGCCAGCTTTCAGAGTGACAAAGATGACTGCAAGTCACAGTCAGGATTCGTATTCACCTTAAATGGTGGGGCAGTGTCTTGGAAAAGTTCCAAGCAGGAGACAACAGCAGATTCAACGACAGAGGCTGAATACATAGCTGCTTCAGAAGCAGCTAAGGAGGCAGTGTGGATCAAGAAGTTCATAAATGAACTAAGGGTGGTTCCAAGCGTGGATGAGCCCATACAGTTGCTTTGCGACAACACAGGAGCCATTGCGCAGTCAAAGGAAACTAGGTCTCATCAAAGATCTAAACACGTGCTCCGCAGATATCATTTGATTAGAGAAATCATTGATAGGAATGATGTAAAAATGGATTATGTTCCCACAGACGATAACCTGGCCGATTCTCTAACAAAGGCTGTTTCTCAGAGAAAACATGATAGTCATTATGAGGCTTTGGGCATACGACTTAGGTCTGATTGGCTCTAGGCCAAGTGGGAGCTTGTTAGCATATGGGTGTCCTAGAGACAATCTTTTGATTAAATAAAGGACACTAGATGTAAAACTTTGTTTGTCGCAAATAAATGAAAGCACTATTTATTCAGTTTCATATTGTGTCTCGATATTACTGTTAATATTATATGAACGAACTGGATAAACCCCTTGGAATAGAACAGGAATCTCTTGAGTATCTGTGATGAGATCACGATCATGAGGATTCAAGGATATTGCATGTCTATTCCTAATTATATGTTCCTAGTCTAGAGACACTGAGTTTGGGGATCAGTGATCTCGAGTAAAGACTAGTACGACTTATATACTTGTATATGGATACAAGGTAAAGACCTCATGAGCTGCAGATATGGAGATATCTTAGCTAAAGTCGTGGGTGGACCTATAAGAGTATAGCTCGCACTGAACAGACCCAAAAAGAGACTCTATGAGGAAATCTCACAGATAGTGTCATTAGAGTAATCTCTTTATGTTTGGGTATGTCTTTCCTTAGACCAGAAGTTATTACCTAGACTGTGTTCTTGAAGGCATGTTTTGATTGTATGCCTCGTCTGCCTGAAACATGGAGACTCATAGGTATACTGTTGGGCGTGTCCTTAAAGGGCACAAGGCTAGGGTAATAAGCTGAAGGAATTTGGATTTGAATTTGGATTTGAATTCTGTCGTGAGATATCCGGATATTTGTCGAATAGATATCCAGATATCAGTATCCGGATATGGTATCCGGATATCAGTATCCGGATATTCATATCCGGATGTGGGAACTGAATATCTGGATATGGTATATCCGGATATGGTCAGTGTGATATCCGGATATTGCATATCCGGATATGTCCCTTGTAATATCCGGATATCCTGGGATTTCGTAGAACAGTAGCTGTGCTGTGTGAACAGTAAGCTATTGGGGGTTTGAGGACCCTAGATTAAGGAAGTTGGACTTCTGTAATTAATGGACTAAATCAGAATCGTATGATTAAGGGCTTATGGCTTTGTTGGAAGCCTTAAGACATAAAACGTAAAGGAAAGGCGTAGTCTGTAAGTTGTATGCTTATGTTGCATAATTAATGATATATTATTGGTCCATATCAGATTGTGATACTGTTGTGTTTGGACTTGAGAGTGGTTGGACTCTTGGCTTGGATTGATTGCTTGCAAGGTAAGCTTTCGTGTCCTCGGTTTAGCCATGTTATGGTTCCACCATGTCCCATGGGGATGTGGTTTATGCATGCTGCGTTACAAGCTTTGATGTTTTGGAAATGCTGTTGAGCTATTATATGCAATGTGCTTTTATGATATGCATGTGATGTCCACCTATACGGTAAGCCTGAGTATGTAGCACATACAAGATGGTGAGGCTGTGGGTGAGGTGCAAGCGGTGTTCCTTGTACTTATATGGGTATAGACGTATTCCTGCATTTCTCTGGCCAGTAGATTGTATAAACACATATGACATGAATATCTGTTGCACTGCATAGTTTTGGAACTTATATTGTAAATACTGCTTTTTGAACTTATATTGCACATGTAAGTCAGCTTGGGGTGGAAGATCCTTGAGGACCTCTTGCCTTACTGAGATTTCTTGTTTAGAGATCTCACCCCACGTTTGGGGACGCTTATTTCAGGTTCAGGTAATGTTGAGGGCTCAGGTGGCAGGAGGCCAGAGCTGAGTTAGACTTATATGTGTTTTACTGTCATGATGGATGCTGTTTATGTTTTCTGTCATGATTATGTTGAGACTGTTGTTGGGCATTGTGCCTTATTTGGTGAGCATGGGGTTTGTCCATGCCACATGGATTTGTTATTGCCTTTTATTTAAAGTTGTATTAAAGTATCAGGATTTTTGGTCCAGGCTATGTGTTGTAGTCCTGTGACTTAGATACTCATTTATTATTTATGTATGAGGTATTTCAGTTAGTTGTCTTGCAATTTACATACAGGAAGTATTTAATGAAACTGATTAAGTAATCAAGTTGGCTAAAGTTAATGACGTCATAATTGAATTAAAGAAAAAGTTATTCTGCTTTTTAATTAAGCGTGGCTTAATATGATAGTATGTTAACAATCCGGGTTAACACGGGCTGTTACATTTTATGGTATCAGAGCACTTTCTAGGGAAAAGCCTGTATGTATTGCAATAACTTAGGATGTTTCGTTGCGTGTCTACTTTGTGTTCTCTCTGATTGGTGTGTATTATGATAATGCATATGTGACCACATGGCGTGGGCCTGATCAACTCATTCTTTGTGTAACTTGTGCAGAGTCATGGTGCCACCAAGGAGGAACCCTAGTACGAGTGAGGATCAATCGGATCCTATCCTGGCCGCATTAGCTGAGATGCAGGCGGCCCGACTAGCCGACCAGGAGGCCACGAGGCTGGCGAACCAGGCGATGCTAGACGCCATCAGAGAGGCAAACAGGCGAGCCACTGCTGAGGTTCTGGAGGAGAACCGGATGGCCAACATGACTATGATGAGGGTCATGTTGGAGGAGTTGAGTGTTGTTCCTGCTGCTGGCCAGTGTCCTCCACCACTTCCACCGCCGCCACCGCATCCACCTCCACCTAGTCAACAAGAGGACACCCAGAGTCAGATGGGTGAGGGTAGTCATTTGACGGGGGCCTTGCAAACCATTCCCGTATTTGCTGAGGATCGTGACGAGATCGACCGCAGGCTGAATGATTTTCGCAAGCACAAGCCACCTTATTTCGACGGATCTTATGATCCCATTGCTGCTGCCAGATGGTTACAGGCGTTGGACAAGATCTTCCGGATCATGCAGTGTACCAATCCGTATAAGCTGATGTTTGCCACTTACATGCTGGAGGGCGATGCCCATGAGTGGTGGACCAACATTTCTCTCATCTACGAGATGCAGGGCCGTGTAATGACGTGGCCGTTCCTTGAGGAGTGTTTTCTGGGTCAGTATTTCCCGTATGATGCACAGGAGAGGAAGCAAGGGGAGTTTGACCGTTTGGTTCAGGGTTCATTGTCCGTTGATGAGTACCTGGCCAAGTTTAACGAGCTGGTGAAGCTTTCACACTTCAGGATGGCGAGGCCTACTCCTACATTTTTGGCTGCTAAGTTCCGCAGGGGACTTAGTGAGGATATTGATGGTTACTTAGCTGGGTCTGCTTCCAGAGATTTTGGGACACTGGTTCAGCAATGTCGTGATATTGAGGACTTCTACACCACGAGTAAGGCCAAGAAGGCCAAGGCGGATGAGACGACGACGACGACGAAGGTAGCTGGTGGTTCCACTTCTTGGCGAGACAAGAAGTTTGGGAACAAGGGAAAGGGTAAACATATGGCAGCTCGGCAAGCGCCGAATCAGTTCAAGAGAACTTCTGCTCAGAGGAGCGCAGCTAGACCTCCTGCTCCCAGATGCTCGGGATGCGGGAAGTCCCATTTTGGGCCGTGTGCTACCGGCCAATTGATATGCTTCCAGTGTGGCAAGGAGGGCCACCATTCCAGAGATTGCCCGATGGCGAGGGTTGCTGCAGTGCAGGCTGTGCCATTGCAGATGGTTCCTACTGGGGCACCAGCCGTGCCACCTACTACGGGGCGAGTGTACACACTTGATCGTCAGCAATCGGACATAGCTCTGAACCTGGTCAAAGGTACTGTTACCACTGGTGGTTCAACTATTGATGTGCTTTTTGGTTTCGGGGCAACGCACTCTTTTGTTGCTACCCCTATTGTTGTGGGGCTTGAGTTGCCCAGTGATGTGCTTTCTCCACCGATGCGGGTGACCACCGCCACCGAAGAAAAATGTTTGACCTCCACTGTCCATCGCGACGTAGCGTTTCAGTGGGATGGCCGTGACTTCTCGGTAGATCTGATAGGATTGCCGATGGCCAACTTGGAGATTATTCTGGGAATGGATTGGTTGTCCAGAAACTGTGCATTGATTGATTATTGTGCCAAGAGAGTGGTGATGTCTCCGGGTGGGTCCACAGCCACTTCCTCACCGTTCATTTCAGTCCTGCAGGCGAGGAGGGCCTTGAGAGCAGGGGCTTTTGGCTATGTCATGTTGGGAGGTTTGGTGAGTGGGACACAGGAGGATCTCACTGGCATTCCTGTGGTGAGGGAATTCCTCGAGGTGTTTCCCGAGGAGATTCCTGAGTTTCCACCGCAGAGGGAGATAGAGTTCTCCATAGATTTATTGCCTGGTGTGGGGCCTATCTCATTAGCTCCATACCGGATGTCGCCACCAGAGTTGGCAGGGCTGAAGAAGCATATCGAGGAGCTTTCAGCGAAAGATTTCATTCGGCCGAGTGTGTCTCCTTGGGGAGCACCGGTCATTTTTGTGAAAAAGAAAGATGGGACTATGCGGTTGTGCACCGACTACAGATAGTTGAACAAGGTGACAATCAAGAACAAGTATCCCCTTCCACGCATTGATGACTTGCTGGATCAGCTCAGGGGTGCTTGCGTGTATTCCAAGATTGTTCTCCGGTCCGGTTACCATCAGATACGGGTTAAGCCGGAGGATGTCCCAAAGACAGCGTTTCGCTCGAGGTACGGGAATTATGAGTACTTGGTGTTCCCGTTTTGGACTCACCAATGCACCCGCAGTGTTCATGGACTACATGAACAGGATCTTCCAGCCGTACCTGGATCAGTTTGTGATCGTCTTCATTGACGACATCTTGATTTACTCCAAGACAGAGGAGGAGCATGCTGAGCACTTGAATATTGTCTTGCAAGTGTTGAAAGAGAAGAAGCTATATGCTAAACCGTCAAAATGTGAGTTTTGGCTCAAGGCAGTGAAATTTCTGGGTCATGTGGTTTTCGTTGATGGAGTTGCAGTTGATCCTAACAAGATTGAGGCCGTGATGGATTGGGAAAGGCCCAAGACGGTTACAGAAGTGGGAAGCTTCTTGGGTTTGGCTGGGTACTACAGGAGGTTCATAGAGGGATTCTCCAAGATGGTGTTACCGATGACTCGCCTTACCCGAAAGGAGACTCCATTCGTGTGGACACATGAGTGTGAGGAGTGCTTCCAGGAGTTGAAGGAGAGACTGACTACTGCTCCTATGTTGGTCCTTCCTGATCCTGCGGAGCAGTTTGAGCTTTATTGTGATGCCTCTGGCAAGGGGCTAGGCTGCGTGTTGATGCAGAAAGGGAAAGTTGTTGCTTATGCTTCAAGACAATTGAAACCTCACGAGGAGAACTACCCGACTCACGACTTGGAGTTGGCAGCTATTGTTTTTGCTTTCAAGATTTGGAGGCATTACCTGTATGGCATGAAGTTTGCTGTATTCAGTGACCACAAGAGTCTAAAATATCTGTTTGACCAGAAGGAGTTGAACATGAGACAGCGGAGATGGATGGAGTTCTTGAAGGACTACGATTTTGAGCTGAGGTATCATCCTGGCAAGGCCAATGTGGTAGCCGATGCTTTGAGTCGAAAATCCGTGAGCTTATCCAGCTTGATGATGAGCGACTGTGAGGTGATTGAAAAGTTCAGAGACTTGAGAGTGAACTCCTTGTTTGGGGGCGCACTGCTTGATATGGAAACAGCAGAAGTGATCAATGAGCTGATGGAAAAGATTAAAGAGGCGCAAGTGCAAAGAGAGTTCCTTGATTATGTGAAGAACCAGGACGGTGTGTCTTGGAATGAGGATGGTTTGTTGCTGTTCCAGAAGAGGATTGTTATCCCTCGAGGGCCATTGATCGAGGAGGTCATGGTAGAGGCTCATAAGGGTCGGTTTACTATCCACCCTGGTGCTACAAAAATGTACCAGGTCTTAAAGAGAAATTTTTGGTGGCCGGGCATGAAGAAGGACATAGCGGTCTACGTGTCCAAGTGTCTTATATGTCAGAAGGTGAAGATTGAGCACCAGAAATCGTCTGGTAAACTTCAACCTCTTGAGATTCCACAGTGGAAGTGGGAGAGTATTTCCATGGACTTCGTGGTGGGATTGCCGAAGACTCAGACTGGTTGTGACTCTATCTGGGTCATTGTGGACAGATCGACCAAGTCTGCCCATTTTCTTCCAGTGAAGGTGAGCTTCACTACAGAGCAGTTGGCCAAGCTATATGTCCGCGAGATTGTGAGGCTTCACGGGGTGCCTGAGAGTATCATCAGTGATAGGGACCAGAAGTTCACATCTCGGTTCTGGGAGGCGCAGCAGGAGGCTTTTGGTACACAGCTGAGATTGAGTACCGCCTATCACCCTCAGACTGACGGACAGACTGAGCGGACCATCCAGACATTGGAGGACATGTTGAGGGCTTGCACGTTGGAGCAGGGTTCAGCATGGGATAGGTACCTTCCGTTGGTGGAATTCTCGTACAACAACAGTTTTCATTCTAGTCTGGGCATGGCACCCTACGAGGCGCTGTATGGTAGGAGGTGTCGGACTCCTACTTGCTGGTCCGAGGTTGGAGATAAAGAGCTTTTTGGCTTGGACTTTGTCCAAGATACTAACCAGCAGATCCAGATGATCAGGGAAAAGTTGAAGCAGGCGCAGAATCGCTAGAAAAGCTACTATGATGTCAAGCATCGTCCACTGGAGTTCAGTGAGGGTGAGCACGTGTTTGTGAGACTTTCACCGGTCACCGGTGTTGGACGGGCACTCGGAGTGAGGAAGTTGAGCCCGTGATTCATTGGGCCCTACCAGATCCTTGGTAGAGTAGGACCTGTTGCCTATCGACTTGCCTTACCTCCGAACCTAGCCAACATCCATGACGTGTTTCACGTGTCTCAGCTTCGGAGGTACATAGCAGATCCTTCGCACGTGGTGCAGCCGGATGATGTGGAGGTTTGGGAGAACCTAAAGACTCCCGTCGGACCACTCAAGATTCTCGATCGAGGCGAGAAACAGCTTAGAAGCAAGATTATTCTAATGGTTAAGGTGCAGTGGACTGGGCGTAGTCCCGAGGAGTGCACATGGGAGCGAGAGGATGAGCTTCTCCGGCAGTATCCCGACTTTCGAGGCAGGTATGTTTCTGATTTTGAGGACAAAATCCTTAAAAAGGTGGGGTGAATGTAAGAACCCGCAACGTTAATTAAGGTAATTAGTGAATTAATTATGATAATTAGGAAATGTTCCATAATTGACCTTAATAATTATTATTGGGCTTAAATAATTATATTGAGTGAGTAAAAATGCTGAAAGTCGCTTTTCGGAAGAAACGTGCAGATACCGGTTCTGCTACTCGGTATAAATGCGTACCGGAAAAGTATCCCGGAAAATTATAAAGAGTACATGATAATTACTAGAATATTATGTAGGACTCATAAAACGAGTTTCAAGGCAAAATAACGTAATCTGATGCCAGAACTGATACTGGCTATGGAAAAGCGCGTACCAGAAAGGTGCTCCGAAAAATAAAATAAAAATATGACAAATCTTAGAAAAATGTGTAGGTTTAGATTCCAAAGTATGGGATCAAGATCTTTTGCGTTGCTATTAAGGCTAATACTGCGCTTAAGTGACCTTTTGCCTATATATGCATTAGTTGCACATAACCCTAGGAGGATTCCAGCTGCCTTGTGCGTGAGTGAGGGGCTGAGCAAGGGGTGATCACTGTTCCATTGCATGCTCTTCTTCCCTTGTGACCAAAACACCATTTTATCTTGATTTTCCTCCTCTTTGACCTTGCAAACACCTAGGAGAGTGCACCGTGAGGTTAGGTTTCAGCTCTTGCTGAGTGATGGGTGTTTCTTGAGTTGGTTTTGTTGCTGAGTTTGGGTTGTGTGGTGAAGAAGCTTTGTGTGTGGGTGGAGAAGTCTCCAAGTAGCTTCCTTGGTGAGGAAAGAACTCACCTTGTTGCTCCATTTTCGTCCTCCCTAAAGTCAGTACCTTGGAGCTGACTTGTGAGCTCCAAGAGCACCATTGTTGGCTGCTTAAAGCTTGGGGTAAGTTCCCTCATCTTTGATCATAGTTTTGTGGCTTAAAGTTGACGTCTTTGCCATGTTTAATGAGTAAACAAGAAGTATAATGAGTATGAACCTAAAACAGATTAAAGATGCATGCTTTAACGTAATTAAGTGTTAAAAGTTGGATCTTTGGACTGGATATTCACGAAATGCAGAAACTGCATTCTGTCGTGAGATAACCGGATATTTGTCGAACAGATATCTGGATATCAGTATCCGGATATGGTATCCGGATATTCATATCCGGATGTGGGAACTGAATATCTGGATATGGTATATCCGGATATGGTCAGTGTGATATCCAGATATTGCATATCCGGATATGTCCCTTGTAATATCCGGATATCCTGGGATTTCGCAGAACAGTAGCTGTGCTGTGTGAACAGTAAGCTATTGGGGGCTTGAGGACCCTAGATTAAGGAAGTTGGACTTCTGTAATTAATGGACTAAGTCAGAATCGTATGATTAAGGGCTTATGGCTATGTTGGAAGCCTTAAGACGTAAAACGTAAAAGAAAGGCGTAGTCTTTAAGTTGTACGCTTGTGTTGCATAATTAATGATATATTATTGGTCCATATCAGATTGTGATACTGTTGTGTTTGGACTTGAGAGTGGTTGGACTCTTGGCTTGGATAGCTAGCTTGCAAGGTAAGCTTTCGTGTCCTCGGTTTAGCCATGTTATGGTTCCACCATGTCCCATGGGGATGTGGTTTATGCATGCTGCGTTACAAGGTTTGATGTTTTGGAAATGTTGTTGAGCTATTATATGCAATGTGCTTTTATGATATGCATGTGATGTCCACCTATACGGTAAGCCTGAGTATGTAGCACATACAAGATGGTGAGGCTGTGGGTGAGGTGCAAGCGGTGTTCCTTGTACTTATGTGGGTATAGACGTATTCCTGCATTTCTCTGGCCAGTAGATTGTATAAACACACATGACATGAATATCTGTTGCACTGCATAGTTTTGGAACTTATATTGTAAATACTGCTTTTTGAACTTATATTGCACATGTAAGTGAGCTTGGGGTGGAAGATCCTTGAGGACCTCTTGCCTTACTGAGATTTCTTGTTTAGAGATCTTACCCCACGTTCGGGGACGCTTATTTCAGGTTCAGGTAATGTTGAGGGCTCAGGTGGTAGGAGGCCAGAGCTGAGTTAGACTTATCTGTGTTTTGCTGACATGATGGATGCTGTTTATGTTTTCTGTCATGATTATGTTGAGACTGTTGTTGGGCATTGTGCCTTATTTGGTGAGCATGGGGTTTGTCCATGCCACATAGATTTGTTATTGCCTTTTATTTAAAGTTGTATTAAAGTATCATGATGTTTGGTCCAGGCTATGTGTTGTAGTCCTGTGACTTAGATACTCATTTATTATTTATGTATGAGGTATTTCAGTTAGTTGTCTTGCAATTTACATACAGGCAGTATTTAATGAAATTGATTAAGTAATCAAGTTGGCTAAAGTTAATGACGTCATAATTGAATTAAAGAAAAGGTTATTCCGCATTTTAATTAAGCGTGGCTTAATACGATGGTATGTTAATAATCCGGGTTAACACGGGCTGTTACATCACACAATCAAGCAATAATGCATGAACATGCATATTCACACAATGTTCAACAACATAAATTCCAACCACAACCTTCCACTAGGCGTGGTGGAGCACACAAGGGACTAAACCCGAGTTCCAAAGGTTTAACTCAACTCCGAAGCCAATGCTCCATACGTAAGCTCCAAGCTTAATCCGCTTCCATAGCGTTCGTGAGAGGCGACCTATATGATCAACAACATGATCATCAAAACCATTTCCAAAACAACCATTTACTTACACAATTCATCATCAATTAGAATCACTTAGACCCAATGGCACACAACCAGTAATTTACCCCTTTCAAACACATCACCCCTCACTACTCACCAATTCACAATTATTCACTAACACTTCAATTTCCTTCCAAACCAACATGGTTCGAAATTCACGTAATGGTACCCCAAGGTTTTGAATTCAATTTAACACTTATTCTCATCATATAATCCTACCATTTATTCATACCATCCAATACTCAACCTATACATTCGTGATCACAACACACCATTTCATCAATTTCCACCAAATTTCACTAAGTTATAAAATTATATATCACCATAAAATTTATTGGTTCAATCATCATTATTCATCATTCTAAACATTTAATTCCAAAGGAGCAATACCATTAAAAGCCCCAAAACATCACATTCATGAACACAACTTCAACCCAAAAAAACCCATTTTGTGATCTTCATGAAACTCAAAGGGGAATAAGAATTTTTACCACCAATAGCTTGCAAATGTTCCTAGTGAAAGTAAACTGGCCTTTGAAGGCCGGTGCATGTAAGGTGTAAAAACAAATTTTTTACAGCGGAAACATACATGCACACAAAGGTTCATGCTTTAAGACAACATGATGTTACCTTGTTTTGGCCTGATCAGTCAGGGAGATCAGATGTCAGGCTTGAAGGGTTCAAACCCTCTAATGGTGATCCACACCACCGTTTGTCAATGATGCAAGAACTCCTTCTTGAAAGTCACCAGATGAACACCACAGTGAGACTTGCTATGCGCACAAGTGATGAAGGTGGAGGCTAGGTATTCTATTTGGAGAGGTGTAGTGAACTACCCTACAGAATGGTGCATAAGATAAAGGAGAGTAGGCTAGGTTTTCTCACAAAACCCTAAGGTGAGGAACAAGTGTTATATGCGCACACCTTGATGAGAGGAGGAGAGAATTAATTCATTCAAAAATGAAAACCAACTTTCAAACTCATTTGAAATTTGCGCATGAAACAGGGGAGGATAAGGTGGAGCTGTTGCAAAACCAATTTTGCCAACAACCTCCAATCTTATCCTCATGAAATTAAGTTCAAAATAATTTAAACTTAAATTCATAAACTATCATATAGTATACTTTTCATGCGCATAATTCAGCCCTAGAAGGGGTCAAAATATATTGAGTAGTTTCATTCAAAATTTGTATCAACTCACCCACTGTTTCCCTCAACCACCAAATCTGAATGGAGGTTTGTTTTAAGTGATAAGATGACATTCTTATCACTCAAATGTGCGCCCCAAACAGCCCAAGAATGTGCTCCAAAGATGCTTCTTGATCCAAGGAATATGTTCCAATAAGATCCTGTATTATCCTTTTTGTTATGAAACAACTTTTCAAAGCCAATTCAAATTCGAATTCAAACACTTGAATTCAAATGTTCAAACATTCAAATTCGAAATCAAAATTCAAAATTTCAAATTCAAAATTCGAATCTCAAAATTCAAATTCCAAATTCAAATTTCAAATCTCAAATTTCAAATTTCAAATTCAAAACTCGAATTTCAAAATTCAAATTTCAAATTTAAAATTCGAAACTCAAACATTTGATTATTAACTTAACTAATTAAATTAATTATTAACGGCTTGGACTATCCAAGACCATTACTAAGCTCCATGCACCACCCACTTATTTAGGTGGGTTTCCAAACAGCTTCTTGGGCTAACAACCATTATTAGGCCCAATACCTTTAAAGCTAGTCTATCATGACTACAAGGTGTTAGTGTGTGACACATTAGGTCCAACTTAGCTTCTGACATAACTGGGCTTGGGCCCAACAAGCCCATAACCCAATTAATGACAACACAGAGCACTAGCAATGCTTTGTTGCCCCAGAACTAGTCAGATTAATGACTTGATCATCCTATTGCATATATTTGGTCACCGTATGTATTTCCCTTTGTCTCGGTTATCTTCCCATTAACCTAGGGTAAGGAAATGTATCAACCCCTGCGGTTTAGGGTAAGCTTTATTCGAAATAGAGAATCTTCAATTTATTAACTCTAAAGGAAGATCATCTCATGATCTCTTTTACTATGCATAGATTCCCGAGTCCCTGTAAATGTCTTCCCGATTTCTCCGGTTTACAGATAACCTAATCTCTCACAGAGATTTGACGAATTCCTTCAGCTTATTACCCTAGCCCTGTGCCCTTTAAGGACACGCCCAACAGTATACCTATGAGTCTCCTTGTTTCAGGCACACGAGGCATACAATCAAAACATGCCTTCAAGAACACAGTCTAGGTAATAACTTCTGGTCTAAGGAAAGACATACCCAACATAAAGAGATTACTCTAATGACACTATCTGTGAGATTTCCTCATAGAGTCTCTTTTTGGGTCTGTTCAGTGCGAGCTATACTCTTATAGGTCCACCCACGACTTTAGCTAAGATATCTCCATATCTGCAGCTCATGAGGTCTTTACCTTGTATCCATATACAAGTAGATAAGTCGTACTAGTCTTACTCAAGATCACTGATCCCCAAACTCAGTGTCTCTAGACTAGGAACATATAATTAGGAATAGACATGCAATATCCTTGAATCCTCATTATCGTGATCTCATCACAGATACTCAAGAGATACCTGTTCTATTCCAAGGGGTTTATCCAGTTCATATAATATTAACAATAATATCGAGACACAACATGAAACTGAACAAATAGTGCTTTCATTTATTTGCGACAAACAAAGTTCTACATCTAGTGTCCTTTATTTAATCAAAAGATTGTCTCTAGGACACCCATATACTAACAAGCTCCCACTTGGCCTAGAGCTAATCAGACCTAAGTCGTATTCCTAAAGCCACATAATCACTATCATGTTTTCTCTTAGAAACAGCCTTTGTCAGAGAATCGGCCAGGTTTTTAACTGTGGGAATATAATCCATCTTTACACCCATTCTATCATTGATTACTCTAATCAGGTGATATCCGCGGAGCACGTGTTTAGATCTTTGATGAGACCTAGGTTCCATTGACTGCGTAATGGCTCCAATGTTGTCGCAAAGCAACTGTATGGGCTCATCCACTCTTGGAACCACCCTTAGTTCAGAATGAACTTCCTTGATCCACACGGCCTCCTAAGCCGCTTCCGAAGCAGCTATGTATTCAGCTTCTGTCATTAAATCTGCTTTAGTATCCTGCTTGGAACTCTTCCAATATACTGTCCCACCATTTAAGGTGAATACGAACACTGATTGTGACTTACAGTCATCTTTGTCACTCTGAAAGCTGGCATCAGTGAACCCTTTCACTGTTAACTCATTAACCCCACCATAGACCAGAAATACATCCTTAGTTCTTCTTAAGTATTTAAGGATGGTTTTGACTGCCGTCCAGTGATCCTCTCCAGGGTCTGACTGGTATCTGCTCGTAATGTTTAAAGCATATGAGACATCTGGTCTCGTACATATCATGGCATACATGATGGATCCAATAGCCGAAGCGTATGGAATTCCACTCATGCGATCCTTCTCATGCTGTGACTTAGGACACATAGCCCTTGATAGGTGTACCCCATGACTGACAGGAAGAAAACCCCTTTTTGACCCTTCTATGCTAAACC
Source organism: Gastrolobium villosum (assembly GCA_032173675.1). Taxonomy (NCBI): domain Eukaryota; kingdom Viridiplantae; phylum Streptophyta; class Magnoliopsida; order Fabales; family Fabaceae; genus Gastrolobium; species Gastrolobium villosum. The sequence continues at coordinate 73,075 of JAVKPL010014622.1, forward strand.
TCTTTAGCATCTTGTCAACGTACGTGGATTGAGATAAACCTAGCAGCCTCTAAGATCTATCTCTATAGATCTTTATACAAGTATAAAGACTGCCTCTCCCAAATCCTTTATGGTAAAGTTTTCTGAAAGCCACTCTTTCGTTATTCTTAATGTGGGGATGTCATTTCCTATTAGCAATATGTCATCTACATAAAACACTAGGAAGACGACATTACTCCCACTAACCTTTCTGTAAACACAAGGTTCATCCTCGTTCATGATAAAACTGTTACTCTTAACGACTTCATCAAAACGTATATTCCAACTCCTTGATGCTTGCTTTAGCACATATATTGACCTTTGTAGTTTGCATACCATATGCTCCTGATCTTTGATTTCAAAGCCTTCAGGTTGTGTCATGTACACTTCCTCCTTCAAGAACCCATTCAAGAAGGCGGTCTTGACATGCATTTGCCAAGTTTCATAGTCGTGGTATGCTGCTATTGCAAGCATGATCCTAATAGATTTGATCATGGCAACTGGTGAGAAAATTTCATCATAGTCAACTCATTGTCTTTGACGATACCCTTTCGCCACCAACCTAGCTTTGTAGTTCTGAACGTTGCCATCTGCATCAGTCTTTCTTTTAAAGACCCATTTATTACCGATAGGAACTATTCCTTGCAGTTTAGGAACCAAGGTCCATACCTTGTTCTGATACATCGAATCCATTTCAGATTCCATGGCTTCAAGCATCTTGAGGAGTCAACATCTTTGACTGCCTCCTCGTAGTTACTTGGTTCATCATCCTCAACAGTTTGCTGATTCTCAATCACAAACCCGTACCTCTCAGGTGGATGGATGACCCTCGTAGATCTACGGAGTTGTGTGTTTACTTCTCCATTGGAGAACGTCACCTGCGGAGCAGACTCGGGTTCCTCAATCTGTTTATGTTGATCTTGTACTTCTTCAAGATCAATCTTACTCCCACTGACTTCTTGAGAGATCCAATCCTTCTCAAGAAACTCAGCATTCCTGGAGTAAAACCAGTATCCCTTAGAACCTTTAGGATACCGCACAAATAGACATTTAGTACTCTCAGCATTAAGCTTGTCTGATGTCAACGCTTTGACATAAGCTGGCGATCCCATACCCTGAGGTAACTCAGGTTGGGTCTCTTACCACTCTATATCTTATATGGTATGGTCTGAACAGATTTAGACGGTACCCTTTTTTAGAAAGTTTGCCGCTGTGTCTAAGGCATATCCCCAAAACGATTTTGGAAGTTGAGTCTCACTCATCATAGACCTAACCATGTCTAACACAGTCCTGTTTCTACTGACACCGTTTTGGTGTGGTGTGTTAAGTGCAGTAAATTGCGAGAGAATTCTATTTTCTCTCTGATAATCCCGAAACTCATGGCTCAAATATTCACCATCACGATCTGATCGCAATGACTTAACCATCTTGCCACGCTGTTTCTCTACTTCATCAGTAAATGAAATAGGAGTTTCCTCCTCTAGCCACAATATACATTGGGCCACATAAATCACAGTGAATGAGTTCTAATAACTCACTAGCCGTATGAATCTCAAGCCCTTTGGGCATTGACGAATCATTTTCCCAGCTAGATAAGATTCATACTGTCCATAGGATTCCAAATCCTTGGAGTCCAGGTATCCATCTCTATGAATCCTAGACAATCTTGTTTCATTTATGTGCCTTAGTCCATAGTGCCAAAGATAGGACTGATTATCTATCCTAGGTCATTTCACATCTTCATTGAGCACTTTAGTTCCCATTTCCAAAACATACAAGTCATTAATTAAAGAAGCGTACCATGACAATATCATTCATAATGATAGAAAATGTACCATCCTTAATAGTTAAATCAAAACCATCTTGTTCTAAACAAGAAATAATATTTCCAGAAATGCCGGGAACATAAAGACAATTATTCAAATGCAATAAAGTGCCCGTAGGCTAATGAGGTGTTAGCATATGGGTGTCCTAGAGACAATCTTTTGATTAAATAAAGGACACTAGATGTAGAACTTTATTTGTCGCAAATAAATGAAAGCACTATTCATTCAGTTTCATATTGTGTCTCGATATTACTGTTAATATTATATGAACGAACTGAATAAACCCCTTGGAATAGAACAGGTATCTCTTGAGTATCTGTGATGAGATCACGATCATGAGGATTCAAGGATATTGCATGTCTATTCCTAATTGTATGTTCCTAGTCTAGAGACACTGAGTTTGGGGATCAGTGATCTCGAGTAAAGACTAGTACGACTTATCTACTTGTATATGGATACAAGGTAAAGACCTCATGAACTGCAGATATGGAGATATCTTAGCTAAAGTCGTGGGTGGACCTATAAGAGTATAGCTCGCACTGAACAGACCCAAAAAGAGACTCTATGAGGAAATCTCACAGATAGTGTCATTAGAGTAATCTCTTTATGTTTGGGTATGTCTTTCCTTAGACCAGAAGTTATTACCTAGACTGTGTTCTTGAAGGCATGTTTTGATTGTATACCTCGTCTGCCTGAAACATGGAGACTCATAGGTATACTGTTGGGCGTGTCCTTAAAGGGCACAGGGCTAGGGTAATAAGCTGAAGGAATTCGTCAAATCTCTGTGAGAGATTAGGTTATCTGTAAACCGGAGAAATCGGGATGACATTTACAGGGACTCGGGAATCTATGCATAGTAAAAGAGATCATGAGATGATCTGCCTTTAGAGTCAGTAAATTGAAGATTCCCTATTTCGAATAAAGCTTACCCTAAACCACAGGGGTTGATACATTTCCTTACCCTAGGTTAATGGGAAGATAACCGAGACGAAGGGAAATACATACGGTAACCAAATATGTGCAATAGGTTGATCAAGTCATTAATCTGACTAGTTCTGGGGCAACAAAGCATTGCTAGTGCTCTGTGTTGTCATTAATTGGGTTGTGGGCTTGTTGGGCCCAAGCCCAGTTATGTCAGTAGCTAAGTTGGACCTAATGGGTCACACACTAACACCTTGTAGTCATGATGGACTAGCTTTAAAGGTATTGGGCCTAATAATGTTATTAGCCCAAGAAGCTGTTTGGAAGCCCACCTAAATGGGTGGGTGGTGCATGGAGTTTAGTAATGGGCTTGGATAGTCCAAGCCATTACTAATTAATTTAATTAGTTAAATTAATAATCAAATATTTGAATTTCGAATTTTGAATTTGAAATTTGAATTTTGAAATTTGAATTTAGAATTTGAATTTCGAAATTCGAATTTTGAATTTGAAATTTGAATTTTGAAATTTGAATTTGAATTTGAATTTTGAAATTTGAATTTTGAATTTGAAATTTGAAATTTTGGATTTTGAATTTTGAATTTTGAATTTGAATATTTGAACGTTTGAATTCAAGTGTCTGAATTCGAATTTGAATTGATTTTGAAAAGTTGTTTCATAACAAAAGGATAAGACAGGATCTTATTGGAGCATATTCCTTGGATGAAGAAGCATCTTTGGAGGCTCTCCCTAGGCTGTTTGGTGCGCAACTTTTAGGTGATAAGAGTGTTATCTTATCACTTAAAACAAACCTCCATTCAGATTTGGTGGTTGAGGGAATCAGTGGGTGAGTTGATTCAAATTTTGAATGCAACTACTCAATGTATTTAGACCCTTTCTAGGGCTGAATTATGCGCATGAGAACTATATACTATATGATAGTTTATGAACTTAAGATTTAATTAATTTGAATTTTAATTCATGTGGATAAGATTGGAGGTTGTTGGCAAAGTTAGTTTTGCAACAGCTCCACCTTATCACACTGTTTCATGCGCAACTTTCAAAGAAGTTTGAAAGTTTGTTTTTCATTTTGAATGATTGAACTCCCTCCTCCTCTCCAAGGGTGCGCATAAATATGACTTGTTCCTCACCTTAGGGTTTAGTGAAAAACCTAGCCAACTCTCCTCCATCTATGCACCATTCTGTAGGGTAGCTCAGTACACCTTTCCAAACAGGATACCTGGCCTCCACCTTCACCACTTGTGCGCATAGCAAGCCTCATTGTGTGTTCATCTGGTGGCTTTCAAGAAAGGGTTCTTGCATCATAGACGAATGGTGGTGTGGATCACCATTAGAGGGTTTGAACCCTTCAAGCCTGACATCTCATCTCCCTGACTGATCAGGCCAAAACAAGGTAACATCATGCTGTCTTAAAGCATGAACCTATGTGTGCATGTATGTTCCGCAGTAAAATTTTTGTTTTACACCTTACATGCATCGGCCTTCAAAGGCCAGTTTACTTTCATGAGGTAGGTATCCCCACCAGCATGAGCAGCAACTCTTGCTTCATCACCTGCGCGGGGTGCACCTCGTTCTTCTCCAATCTTCTAGGCTTCTAAGCACCTGCAACACATTGCAGATAATAAGAACCATAACCGGTATCCAATACCTTATAAAGTCGGATTAGCATAAGAATAATTTATCTCAATCATGTGAATACCTGAGGTTGAAGCATCACCATGCTCCTTCACACTCTTCAGGTAGTCTGGATAATTCCTTTTCCAATGGCCATATTTGCCACAATGGAATCACACAACATCGCTTTTGTCCTTGGGTGCTCCCTTACCTTTCTGTTTGCCCTTTTTCTTATTGGGTTTTCCTTTGGGCTTAAGGGAGTTGCCTTTTGCAGGCTCCTTGCCTTTACCCATGGCCCTTTCAGGCCCACCAATCATACGAGCTTGTGTCTCATCCTTCTTGATAGACATTTCAGCAGTCGTTAACATCCTTAACAACTCTGGCAAGCTCACAAGCATCTCATGCATGTTGTAATCCATTATGAATTCACTAAAAGAAGTAGGAAGCGATGATAGAACTAAGTTATTAATTAATTCAGCATCCATTGTGAACCCTAGACCCTTTAGCTTCTCAATGAGTGCCATCATCTTCAGTACATGGCGGTTAAAACACATGCCTTCAGTCATCTTGCACAGGAACAATTCCCTAAAGGTCTCATACCTCTCATGTCTGCCTTGAATATCATACAATTCCTTGAGATGCATGATAATAGAGGGGGCATCCATATGCTCGTGTTGTTTACGCAGTTCAGGCGACATGGATGCCAGCATGATGCAACAAGCCAACACATTATCATCCATGTGTTGCTTGTGGGTTTCGAAATCAAATTCCGTGAACCCATCTTCCCCTTCCTTAGGCGCAATAGGCAAAGCAGTGTCAAGGACATAAGCTATCTTTTTGGTCTTAAGAACAATTCTTAAGTTCTGATACCAGTCCATAAAATTTGAACGGGTCAGTTCATTCGTATCGAGAATTGAATGCAGTGACAGTTGATTAGTCATACTAAAAGCTGAAAACGTTGTAAATATAGTTTTAGTTAATATACAGTTATGTAGTTAAAAGCAAATTATTAAAGACTTGAAATAATTTGCTCCTCCCACTATTTTATCTAAGTCAATGACCCTTCCTTTTGACTTAGGGTTAATCTACTTTAGATTTTACCTTAGTGTGATTAAGAGTGCGATTATTTATTTTAATCTCCGTCTGAGACCGCAAAATTAATTTAAATAATGGGTTGATCTTTATCAACAGTATCTCATACCCTCTCTTAACATTAGTTTGACAACTCTTTGTCACTTAGTGGTGCATCTCATGCAACCAACCTAGCACCATTACCCTAAGCACATAAGCCCGGCTGTGCCTGCAACTTATGTCTTAGTTAAGCATTAAACCAGCACCCTAAGTGTCTTACACTTCAAACACTACTCTAGCCCAACGAAATAGTGGGTCCCAACTGAGTTTTGAGTAGCATTGGTGGTGGGAGGTAATCATATGCTTAATTATTTATTCCTTTTAAGGGTTCCTTTTATTTTAGGGTTAATTAGGTCCCATCAAACGCATATTGTAAGTTATCATGCTAGTCGTTACCTATGTCAAACATCTATAGGTATACACTAGTCGCTATTGGACAAACATAATAACCATACAAAACGCGGTTTGCCCAATTCATGCATACTAGACGTTCTAATCATACATGCATATAAACAGTTTATATTGAGATAGCCATGGTGCTCGCGCTTTTGTCCTTTTGCTTCTTTAAGCAACGGCCGCTTGTCGTCTATACGCCACTAGCCTATTTCTCTAATTACACATAATTAAAGAAACTCCAAAACATCTTTTGAGGGACAAAATTACAAAATTTAAATTACAAATACACTTGTAAATTAAAGGGCGCGATTACACATTAATTTAAAATTCAAAAATTCAAATCCGGGCACCATGACCATCCCCTTCCTGTTTGTATCTGAAAAGTTCAAAACTTGCAAACACAAACATTATATTATCACATAATATTTTCACATATATTTTCACATTTAACATTTAAACATCAAAATAACGTCAAGATTCATAATCTTAAATTTCTCAATTGGCCGAATTTAAAAACAATTTTAATTCAAATTTTGTTAATTCTTTCTCAAAGAAAACAAAATTAAACCATGCATGTAGCCATAAACTCCTTCATGGCCGAATCATATAGGTGACTCTATATGATAAATTTTGTCACAAAATTTCATGCATATAAACATGACACAATTCATGGAGAAAAATAAGAAATCATTCAAGGTACTCTTAGTACCCTCCATGGTCGAATCTACCCTTTCAAAAAGGGTGTTCCTTTTAAAACTTTCATAAAGAAAAAGAAACTAAACCATGATGCATAATGTTTTATGAACACAGAATCAAATTTACATGTTCATAAAAACAAAAACTTTAACACTTTAAAGGATTTGTGATTCAAAATCCATATCCAGAATTTAAACTTTAACCCTTTAAAGATTTTGACCGTCAAAAACCCCTTTCACAAACAAGGTACCATCACCCGCCGATGGTAAAGCAACCGGGCTCTGATACCACTTGAAAGTAAACTGGCCTTTGAAGGCCGAAGCATGTAAGGTGTAAAAACAAAATATTTACAGCGGAAACATACATGCACACATAGGTTCATGCTTTAAGACGACATGATGTTACCTTGTTTTGGCCTTATCAGTCAGGGAGATCAGATGTCAGGCTTGAAGGGTTCAGACCTTCTAATGGTGATCCACACCACCGTTCGTCAATGATGCAAGAACTCCTTCTTGAAAGCCACCAGATGAACACCACAGTGAGGCTTGCTATGCGCACAAGTGGTGAAGGTGGAGGCTAGGTATTCTGTTTGGAGAGGTGTAGTGAACTACCCTACAGAATGGTGCATAAGATGAAGGAGAGTAGGCTAGGATTTCTCATAAAACCCTAAGGTGAGGAACAAGTGTTATATGCGCACACCTTGATGAGAGGAGGAGAGAATTAATTCATTCAAAATGAAAACCAACTTTCAAAATGAAAACCAATTCATTCAAATGTTCAAACATTCAAATTCAAAATTCAAAATTCAAAATTCAAAATCTCAAATTTCAAATTCAAAATTCGAATTTCAAAATTTAAATTCCAAATTCAAATGTCAAAATTCAAATTTCAAAATTCCAATTCAAAATTCGAATTTCAAAATTCAAATTCCAAATTCAAATTTCAAAATTCCAATTTCAAATTCAAAATTTGAAACTCAAGCATTTGATTATTAATTTAACTAATTAAATTAATTAGTAATGGCTTGGACTATCCAAGCCCATTACTAAGCTCCATGCACCACCCACCTATTTAGGTGGGCTTCCAAACAGCTTCTTGGGCTAACAACCATTATTAGGCCCAATACCTTTAAAGCTAGTCCATCATGACTACAAGGTGTTAGTGTGTGACCCATTAGATCCAACTTAGCTTCTGACATAATTGGGCTTGTGCCCAACAAGCCCATAACCCAATCAATGACAACACAGAGCACTAGCAATGCTTTGTTGCCCCAGAACTAGTCAGATTAATGACTTGATCATCCTATTGCACATATTTGGTTACCGTATGTATTTCCCTTTGTCTCGGTTATCTTCCCATTAACCTAGGGTAAGGAAATGTATCAACCCTTGCGGTTTAGGGTAAGCTTTATTCTAAATAGAGAATCTTCAATTTACTGACTCTAAAGGCAGATCATCTCATGATCTCTTTTACTATGCATAGATTCCCGAGTCCCTGTAAATGTCTTCCCGATTTCTCCGGTTTACAGATAACCTAATCTCTCACAGAGATTTGACGAATTCCTTCAGCTTATTACCCTAGCCCTGTGCCCTTTAAGGACACGCTCAACAGTATACCTATGAGTCTCCTTGTTTCAGGCACACGAGGCATACAATCAAAACATGCCTTCAAGAACACAGTCTAGGTAATAACTTCTGGTCTAAGGAAAGACATACCCAAACATAAAGAGATTACTCTAATGACACTATCTGTGAGATTTCCTCATAGAGTCTCTTTTTGGGTCTGTTCAGTGCGAGCTATACTCTTATAGGTCCACCCACGACTTTAGCTAAGATATCTCCATATCTGCAGCTCATGAGGTCTTTACCTTGTATCCATATACAAGTAGATAAGTTGTACTAGTCTTACTCGAGATCACTGATCCCCAAACTTAGTGTCTCTAGACTAGGAACATATAATTAGGAATAGACATGCAATATCCTTGAATCCTCATGATTGTGATCTCATCACAGATACTCAAGAGATACCTGTTCTATTCCAAGGGGTTTATCTAGTTCATATAATATTAACAATAATATCGAGACACAATATGAAACTGAATAAATAGTGCTTTCATTTATTTGCGACAAACAAAGTTCTACATCTAGTGTCCTTTATTTAATCAAAAGATTGTCTCTAGGACACCCATATACTAACACCTAGGAGTGATAATCAAGCCTCCTCCCAAGCCAATGCACCGCCAATAGCCCTCAAACACCTCAAATTCGCACCAAATAGGTGGGGAAAGATCTCATCACACACTCACTCTCATGACTCTCTCAAGAAGGGTAATATACTCACAACCTCACTACAAACCACTTTGGTGTTGGAACTTTATCAATTTGGCGGCTCAAAAGTGTGGAAAATAGGCAAGAAAGTTTCTTGCCCAAGCTCCCATGGCTGCACAATAAGAGGGAAGAAGAAGAAAGAAAAGAGAAAGAGAGAAAGAGAGAAAGAGAAAGCCGCGTGGGGGGAGGAAAAATAGAAGAAACTTAAGTGGTTTGGTGGGAGCGGGTCCCACACGCGATTTAACTTTAATCCCTCACCTAATTCCAATCACAAATTCACAATCTACATATTTTTCTTATTCATGACATATTTTTATTTCCTCAAAATACTCATAAAAAATTCACTCTTATCGGTACAATTATACAGCAGTATTTTTACACCGGGAAAATCACTATTCATCAAAATTTTCAAAACTTGCCTATTCACTCGATTTTTCTTCCTAAATCCATTTCTGGCATTATCTTTATCATTTGAGTTCTCCTACTCTTTTTTTCATGCCTCGGTTTACGTTTTTGGCAAATTACCATTTTGCCCTTGGTACCCATTTTGACCCAAATTTTAGGATTTTCACTAATCCTTCCCTTTTAACCCACATTATATCATATAAATTCACATTTGAATTTACGAGATGTTATATTCACCCCACCTTTTTGGAATTTTGTCCGCAAAATCAAATTATACACATATGCTAACTCAGGATACAGACGGAGAATCTCAGTCTCCCGTCCCCAAGTAGCTTCATCAAGTGTGCGGGCTTCTCACTGAATGTTTACATTACAATTCTTTGGCTTTTCAGCCTCCATTCACAATGGCCCAGCATTTCAAAGGCCCTACGGGAGTCTTGAAGTTCTCCCTAAATTTCAATATCATGCGGCGTCACCACATGTGAACAGTCGGAGTACACATAGCAGTTACAATTTCCTCTGCTTTACCAATTCCTTTTCACAAGCCATACTACCTAACATATATGGCTCATATTTTCTCTTGGCAATCTTACTAATCCGATTAACTGGCCGACAATACCCGTGTAACGCCCTCCCTTGTATGCATCCAAAAGAGTCATTTGCTAAGCGGAATTAGAGTCTTTGATGATACTTTAGCTACTGAAAAATTTAACTTTAGTGTTTCTAATCGAAACTTAGTTGAAATCGATTTTCTTCTAGAAATCAGAGTATGTTAAAAATTTTCTTAAGTTGCTGAAAATACTATTTCAAAGGCAAAACCGTACTGTCTTTAAAAATTCGTATAAATTCCGTTCTAATGAATTAAAAAATATTCCTTGTGATTTCGAAAGAGAAAATCTGGGGCTTCGCGTGCATATAAATTAATAGTAAATCGGAGTTCGTTTGCCCCTTGAAGCATAACCCATAAGGTGCTTGTAACACTCTTTAAAAATCAGCACTTAAAACGTTCAAAAATTCTTTTCAAAACGTTTCCAGATTTTACCAAAATAGCTGTTGTTCATGAAAGACTAAAACATAATTTAAGATAATAGTTTCTACAGTCATCCAAGTGCTCCAAAATATAAAGCATTACAGTCATCGAACAATAAAACAGCAACAACAAAAGTCCAATCAACAGTAAGTAACAGCATGCATCACGCCTTCAAAAGCTCTTTCGTCCTCCTGCCATTTATGAAAATAGCAGCCCCAAAGGGGTGAGAATAATCCCAGTAATATGGCAACAAATCCAATAACGCAACAGTATTAAACTAGGCACAAAATCATAAACAGTCACTTCAACATATCCTGTTCCTGGCCCTTTTCCTTTTCATCATATATATATATATATATATATATATATATATATTGCGTATATAACTCCTTCCTTTTGCGCTCATAGCACCGTCGTGAAAGTAAACTGGCCTTTGAAGGCCGATGCATGTAAGGTGTAAAACAAAAATTTTACTGCGGAACATACATGCACTCATAGATTCATGCTTTAAGACAGCATGATGTTACCTTGTTTTGGCCTGATCAGTCAGGGAGATGAGATGTCAGGCTTGAAGGGTTCAAACCCTCTAATGGTGATCCACACCACCGTTCATCTATGATGCAAGAACTCTTTCTTGAAAGCCACCAGATGAACACCACAATGAGGCTTGCTATGCGCACAAGTGGTGAAGGTGGAGGCTAGGTATCCTGTTTGGAAAGGTGTACTGAGCTACCCTACAGAATGGTGCATAGATGGAGGAGAGTTGGCTTGGTTTTCAATGAAAACTAAGGTGAGGAACATGTCATATTTATGCGCACCCTTTGGAGAGGAGGAGGGAATCCAATCATTCAAAATGAAAACAAACTTTCAAATTTCTTTGAAAGTTGCGCATGAAACAGTGTGATAAGGTGGAGCTGTTGCAAAACTAACTTTGCCAACAACCTTCAATCTTATCCACATGAGTTTAAATTCAAATTAATTTAAACTTAAATTCATAAACTATCATATAGTATATAGTTCTCATGCGCATAATTCAGCCCTAGAAAGGGTCCAAATACATTGAGCAGTTGCATTCAAAATTTGAATCAACTCACCCACTGATTCCCTCAACCACCAAATCTGAATGGAGGTTTGTTTTAAGTGATAAGATAACACTCTTATCACCTAAAAGTGGCGCACCAAACAGCCTAGGGAGAGCCTCCAAAGATGCTTCTTCATCCAAGGAATATGCTCCAATAAGATCCTGTCTTATCCTTTTGTTATGAAACAACTTTTCAAAACCAATTCAAATTCGAATTCAAACACTTGAATTCAAACGTTCAAACATTCAAATTCAAAATTCAAAATTCAAAATTTCAAATTTCAAATTCAAATTCAAATTCAAATTTCAAAATTCAAATTTCAAATTTCAAATTTCGAATTCAAAATTCGAATTTCGAAATTCAAATTCTAAATTCAAATTTCAAAATTCAAATTTCAAATTCAAAATTCGAAATTCAAATATTTGATTATTAATTTAACTAATTAAATTAATTAGTAATGGCTTGGACTATCCAAGCCCATTACTAAACTCCATGCACCACCCACCCATTTAGGTGGGCTTCCAAACAGCTTCTTGGGCTAATAACATTATTAGGCCCAATACCTTTAAAGCTAGTCCATCATGACTACAAGGTGTTAGTGTGTGACCCATTAGGTCCAACTTAGCTACTGACATAATTGGCCTTGGGCCCAACAAGCCCACAACCCAATTAATGACAACACAGAGCACTAGTAATGCTTTGTTGCCCCAGAACTAGTCAGATTAATGACTTGATCAACCTATTGCACATATTTGGTTACCGTATGTATTTCCCTTCGTCTCGGTTATCTTCCCATTAACCTAGGGTAAGGAAATGTATCAACCCCTGCGGTTTAGGGTAAGCTTTATTCGAAATAGGGAATCTTCAATTTACTGACTCTAAAGGCAGATCATCTCATGATCTCTTTTACTATGCATAGATTCCCGAGTCCCTGTAAATGTCATCCCGATTTCTCCGGTTTACAGATAACCTAATCTCTCACAGAGATTTGACGAATTCCTTCAGCTTATTACCCTAGCCCTGTGCCCTTTAAGGACACGCCCAACAGTATACCTATGAGTCTCCATGTTTCAGGCAGACGAGGTATACAATCAAAACATGCCTTCAAGAACACAGTCTAGGTAATAACTTCTGGTCTAAGGAAAGACATACCCAAACATAAAGAGATTACTCTAATGACACTATCTGTGAGATTTCCTCATAGAGTCTCTTTTTGGGTCTGTTCAGTGCGAGCTATACTCTTATAGGTCCACCCACGACTTTAGCTAAGATATCTCCATATCTGCAGCTCATGAGGTCTTTACCTTGTATCCATATACAAGTAGATAAGTCGTACTAGTCTTTACTCGAGATCACTGATCCCCAAACTCAGTGTCTCTAGACTAGGAACATATAATTAGGAATAGACATGCAATATCCTTGAATCCTCATGATCGTGATCTCATCACAGATACTCAAGAGATACCTGTTCTATTCCAAGGGGTTTATCCAGTTCATTCATATAATATTAACAGTAATATCGAGACACAATATGAAACTGAATAAATAGTGCTTACATTTATTTGCGACAAACAAAGTTCTACATCTAGTGTCCTTTATTTAATCAAAAGATTGTCTCTAGGACACCCATATGCTAACAAGCTCCCACTTGGCCTAGAGCCAATCAGACCTAAGTCGTATGCCCAAAGCCTCATAATGACTATTATGTTTTCTCTGAGAAACAGCCTTTGTCAGAGAATCGGCCAGGTTATCGTCTGTGGGAACATAATCCATTTTTACATCATTCCTATCAATGATTTCTCTAATCAAATGATATCTGCGGAGCACGTGTTTAGATCTTTGATGAGACCTAGGTTCCTTTGACTGCGCGATGGCTCCAGTGTTGTCGCAAAGCAACTATATGGGCTCATCCACGCTCGGAACCACCCTTAGTTCATTTATGAACTTCTTGATCCACACTGCCTCCTTAGCTGCTTCTGAAGCAGCTATGTATTCAGCCTCTGTCGTTGAGTCTGCTGTTGTCTCCTGCTTGGAACTTTTCCAAGACACTGCCCCACCATTTAAGGTGAATACGAATCCTGACTGTGACTTGCAGTCATCTTTGTCACTCTGAAAGCTGGCATCAGTGAACCCTTTCACTGTTAACTCATTAACCCCACCATAGACCAGAAACGCATCCTTAGTTCTTCTTAAGTATTTAAGGATGGTTTTGACTGCCGTCCAGTGACCCTCTCCAGGGTCTGACTGGTATCTGCTCGTAATGCTTAAAGCATATGAGACATCTGGTCTCGTACATATCATGGCATACATGATGGATCCAATAGCCGAAGCGTATGGAATTCCACTCATGCGATCCTTCTCAGGCTGTGACTTAGGACACATAGCCCTTGATAGGTGTACCCCATGACTGACAGGAAGAAAACCCCTTTTCGACCCTTCCATGCTAAACCTTTTTAGCATCTTGTCAACGTACGTGGATTGAGATAAACCCAGCAGCCTCTTGGATCTATCTCTATAGATCTTTATACCAAGTATAAAGGCTGCCTCTCCCAAATCCTTCATGGTAAAGTTTTCTGAAAGCCACTCTTTCGTTATTTTTAATGTGGGGATGTCATTTCCTATTAGCAATATGTCATCTACATAGAGCACTAGGAAGACGACATTACTCCCACTAACCTTTCTGTAAACACAAGGTTCATCCTCGTTCTTGATAAAACCGTTACTCTTAACGACTTCATCAAAACGTATATTCCAACTCCTTGATGCTTGCTTTAGCCCATATATTGACCTTTGTAGTTTGCATACCATATGCTCCTGATCTTTGTTTTCAAAGCCTTCAGGTTGTGTCATGTACACTTCCTCCTTCAAGAACCCATTCAAGAAGGCGGTCTTGACATCCATTTGCCAAATTTCATAGTCGTGGTATGCTGCTATTGCAAGCATGATCCTAATAGATTTGATCATGGCAACTGGTGAAAAAATTTCATCATAGTCAACTCCTTGTCTTTGACGATACCCTTTCGCCACCAACCTAGCTTTGTAGGTCTGAACGTTGCCATCTGCATCAGTCTTTCTTTTAAAGACCCATTTATTACCGATAGGAACTATTCCTTGTGGTTTAGGAACCAAGGTCCATACCTTGTTCTGATACATCGAATCCATTTTAGATTCCATGGCTTCAAGCCATTTTGAGGAGTCAACATCTTTGACCGCCTCCTCGTAGTTACTTGGTTCATCATCCTCAACAGTTTGCTGATTCTCAATCACAAACCCGTACCTTTCAGGTGGATGGATGACCCTCGTAGATCTACGGAGTTGTGTGTTTACTTCTCCATTGGAGAACTTCACCCGTGGAGCAGACTCGGGTTCCTCAATCTGTTCTTGTGGATCTTGCACTTCTTCAAGATCAATCTTACTCCCACTGCCTCCTTGAGAGATCAAACCCTTCTCAAGGAACTCAGCATTCTTTGAAACAAACACTTTGTGTTCTTCCATGGAGTAGAAGTAGTATCCCTTAGTACCTTTAGGATACCCCACAAATAGACATTTAGTACTCTTAGCACTAAGCTTGTCTGATGTCAACGCTTTGACATAAGCTGGCGATCCCCATACCCTGAGGTAACTCAGGTTGGGTCTCTTACCACTCCATATCTCATATGGTGTGGTCTGAACAGATTTAGACGGTACCCTATTTAGAAGGTATGCCGCTGTGTCTAAGGCATATCCCCAAAATGATTTTGGAAGTTGAGTCTCACTCATCATAGACCTAACCATGTCTAACAAGGTCCTGTTTCTCCTTTCGGAGACACCGTTTTGGTGTGGTGTGTAAGGAGCGGTAAATTGTGAGAGAATTCCATTTTCTCTCAGATAACCCTACAACTCGTGGCTCAAATATTCACCACCACGATCTGATCGTAATGTCTTAATCATCTTGCCACGCTGTTTCTCCACCTCATTCCTAAACTCTTTGAACTTTTCAAAAGCTTCAGATTTATATCTCATTAGGTATATATACCCAAATCTTGATTTGTCATCTGTAAAGGTAATGAAATAAGAATATCCACCTCTAGCCTCAATAGACATTGGGCCACATACATCAGTATGAATGAGTTCTAATAACTCACTAGCCCTATGACTCTTAAGCCCTTTGGGCTTTTGTTGAATCATTTTCCCAGCTAGACAAGATTCACACTGTCCATAGGATTCCAAATCCATGGAGTCCAGGTATCCATCTCTATGCATCCTAGACAATCTTGTTTCATTTATGTGCCCTAGTCTACAGTGCCAAAGATAAGATTGATTATCCGTCCTAGGTCGTTTCACATCTATATTGAGCACTTCATTTCCCATTTCCAACACATACAATCCATTTATTAAAGAAGCAGTACCGTAAACCATATCATTCAAAATGATAGAAAAAGTACCATTCCTAATACTGAAAGTATATCCATCTTGTTCTAAACAAGAAATTGAAATAATGTTTCTAGAAATTTGCGGAACATAAAGACAATTATTCAAATGCAGTAAAAGGCCCGTAGGCAAAATAAGGTCAGCATCTCCAACTGAATGAGCAGCAACTCTTGCTCCATTACCAACGCGGAGATTTACCTCGTTTCTATCCAATCTCCTTGGGCTCCTAAGCACCTGCAACATATTGCAGATATGAGAACCACATCCGGTATCCAATACCCATGAGGATGGATTAGCATAAGAATAATTTATCTCAATCATGAAAATACCTGAGGCAGAAGCATCACCATGCTTCTTGTCCTTCACATTGTTCAGGTAGTCTGGACAATTCCTCTTCCAGTGGCCTTTCTTGCCACAATGGAAGCACTCAGCATCACCCTTGTCCTTAGGTGCCTTCTTACCCTTCTTCTTGCCCTTCTTCTTCTTGGATTTTCCTTTGGGCTTAAGGGGGTCACCTTTTGCAGGCTCCTTACCCTTTCCCTTGGCCTTGCTAGGCCCACCAATCAAAAGAGCCTGTGTCCTATCCTTCTTGATAGACACTTCAGCTGTTGTTAACATGCTTAACAACTCAGGAAAGCTCACTTGCATCCCATGCATATTGTAATTCATGATGAATTGACTGAAGGAAGGTGGAAGTGAGGTGAGGACTAAGTCATTACTTAGCTCGGCATCCATAATGAAG
>JAVKPL010014623.1:0-88279 GCA_032173675.1 Gastrolobium villosum
ACTTATTTGCTAGTGTTATAAGGCTTTTGTGTTTTTAGGACTTAGGAAGTGGGCTAGTGTGTGACTTGCCACCTTTAGACTTGTCTTATTGGATCCATTGTATGTGTAGGCCAATGGCCCAAGGAAGTTTATGGATCAATCATGTTCAGCCCAAGGTTGTGTCCACACTTATCTCCCCTAAGCCTTGTCCAACAAGATTGTTTGTGTACCAAGGAATTTCCACATGGTAAGATGTATTCTTTTCCTCTCATTCCATGCGCATAAAGGGTAGAAAACACTTGCAAAATCTGCCAACACACTCCTTGCTTGACCGCCACATCACCTAGGCTTGTGCACCTTTTGAATTCAACTTCATTGCATGAAAGACACATGTACTCCTTAGCATAATTTTGGGGCTCCATTCTTCTTCATTTTAGGCGCACATGGAGGGGTCTTGCATCAGATTTTTATGACACAAAATCTGCCTTTGAGTGTTGACTTGGAGAACCACCTTACACCTTCCATCATGAGGCTGAAATATGCAGATTTCTGCATGCTTTTGGCAGTCCATCATGAGCCAAATCTGTCCCTTGCTTCCACATGCATCAAAAGAAGGGTTTTGGGTTTAGGCTGCCACAAATCTGTGCTCATGATGACACCTCCTTCCACTCCACCATGTGCGCATGACTTGCTTGTTTGTGCTAAAAAATTCTGACTTAAGTAGCATAATTCAGATCTGAACCCCTACTGCTCTCCTCACTCCTTGCATGCGCATAGTGTGTGTTAGAAGCAACCTCTTGCTTGTTTTGACCAAGTATGCAGTCTCACCTTCACAAGAAACCAGATTTTTGCCATGATGTTGCATCATTGCAACTCCTCCTCACCTTTCTTTAAGTATGCGTACAAGAGAGGGGGCTGTCCCTCGTTTTACATTCAGCCAAGTTCCTCCCCTCTCCCTCACTTTCTAGCTGAACATTACAAGCACCATTGGAGAAAGAAAAACTTTGCTAACTCTCACCTCCCTCACACTCACACAACCGTGACCTATACACCAAGCAAGTGCAAGCTCCTCTTCTCCTTTCCTCACTGTTCAGTCTTGATTCCTCACCTTTTGGAAGCTGTCCAAGTTGCTCCTCCTCACCCTTGAGTGCGCATAGATCATCTCTAGGAAGGGTGAACTTGTTGTTGGTAGAACTAGAAAGGTGTGGTGTGTGAGCAAGAAGTGTGTGCTACAAGAGGTAAGCCTAGAACTTAGACCTCTTTCATGGTGTGTAATCATGTGTGTTCTTGAATGTCTCCTTGAATATGCCTTGTATTGGATTCTTGATTGAACATGGTGAAAGTATAAGGATGGAGCTATTTTATGATGATTTGTATGCATAAGTTATGGAATGAAAGTCCCATGGTTATGCTTAAGAAATATGCCACTGTTTATGTGTGAATGTGCCACTGTTTTGAGGATATATATGCCACTGTTTCTCCATGAATCTACCACTGTTTTGAGGATGCATATGCCACTGTTTCGGTTGGACAAGCTCACCATTTTGATGCCACTGTTTTGTATAAAATGCTCACTGTTTTAGTCCATTATGTGCCACTATTTCTGCATAAAATGCTCACTGTTTTAGTCCATTATGTGCCACTGTTTCTGCATAAAATGCTCACTATTTTGATGTCACATATGTCACTGTTTTGCACCAAAAATACTCACTGTTTTAGTACTTAATGAGCCACTGTTTCTGCATAAAATAACCACCATATTGATGTTCAAACACCACTATTTACGCCACTGTTTTAATGTCCAAAAATCATGATTTATGCCACTGTTTTAATCACCATTTATGCCACTGTCTTAATGTTCAAAAATCTCTCTTTATGCCACTGTTTTGATGTGCAAATACCTCTACCTATGTCACTGTTTCATGTTCGAATGCAACCATTCATGCCACTATTTTGATGCACAAATAACACTACTTATGCCACTGTTTTGAGGTTCAAATGCCATTGACTATGTCACTGTTTTAACATTCAAATGCCACTGTTTCTGCCACTGTCTAATGCCACTGTTCTGCCACTGTTTTGAGGTCCAAAATGTCACTGTTTCTGTTTTAAAATGGTCATTGTTTCTGCTGTAAGGTGCTACTGTTTTTCTGCTGTAAAACGTCACTGTTTCTGTCCACTGTTTTTAAGTAAAACGTCACTGTTTCTGCCCACTGTTTTTAAGGAAAAAAGTCACTGTTTCTGCTCACTGTTTTAAGAACAAACGTCACTGTTTTCTGCTGTAAAACACTGTTGTATGCTCACTGTTTCTATGCTGTAAAACACTGCTGTATGCTCACTATTTTCCACTGTAAAACGCTGCTGTATGCTCACTGTTTCTGCTGTAAATCGCCGCTGTAAATGATTGGTTGTAATTGTTTTAGGTGCGCTTAAGAAGTGAGATACTTCGCTGCTGTTTGGTATTATTTAAGGCACGCAAAGGTAAGTGTCAGGCGATATTACCTAATGTGACTATTGACTACTGGTATAAAATTGTGACATGATGCTCCATATTTTGTAAAAGTATTATGTTCCATTATGATGAAAGGAAACTGCCGAAAATGTGCCGTGATGGCTATATGATTATGAGGTAAAGACGTTATGTGGCAGCATAACGCATATGAAAAGTATATGTGCCGTGATGGCTATATGAAAGGTATATAAGCATGCACCTTACATCATACCGCATTTTTACGCTTTGTGTGTGAAAGCATAGCATGACATGCATGTATCAAGATCATATAGGCCTTGTTTTAGAATAGTTATGTACAGGACCATGTGTTTGAGCAAGCATCATATAGGCATCCCCAAGGTACCGGGGTATGGGACACTTGGCATCAGTCCGCATAGGCCCACAGTTGGAATCCACATGGAGCTCAGGTGCCAAGGGATATTTGATTCCACTGTGAAGTGCGCGCACGACGGTGCTAAAAGCGCAAAGGAAAGGCGTTATATACGCAATATATGAATATGATGAAAAGGAAAGGCGTTATATGCGCTATATATATGAATATGATGAAAAGGAAAAAGGAAAAGGAACAAGGATATGTTGAAGTGACTGTTTATGATTTTGTGCCTAGTTAATACTGTTATATTACTGGTTTTGTTGCCACACTACTGGGATTATTCTCACCCCTTCGGGGCTGCTATTTTTCCAAAATGGCAGGAGGACGTAAAAGCATTTGAAGGAGTGATGTTTTGCTGTTGCTTGCTGATGCATGGATTATCACTGTTGCTGTTTGATTAATTGGATGACTGTAATGATTAATGTTTTGGTACTCTTGGATGACTGTAGACTTTATCATCTTTATTTTACCTTGAACTTTACGAACAGCGGCTATTTTGGAAAACGTTTGTGAAAGGAATTTGTGAAAGATTTAAGTGCTGAAATTTCTACAGTACACCTTACGGGTGGTGTTTTTATGAGCAAACGAACTCCGATTTACTATTATTTTATATGCACGCGAAGCCCCCAACGTGCTCTTTCTAAATCACTCGAAATATTTTTTATCGTCTTTGAAGATGTGAAAGAAGTTTAAAAACGCTTTACGGATTTGTACGTTTTAAAGAGAACCTCTGATTAGCTTATGTGACATTAAAGACTCTAATTCCGCTTAGCAAATGACTCTCTTGGGTGCACACAAGGGAGGGCGTTACACCAAGATTAGGCCAATTATGTACAATTGAGCAAATGGATGTTTTAGAACACTTTGGTGTTGTGTTGTGTGATGGAAAAGTCATTAGATGGGTTGTGTGGTGATTGGCATGTGGAAGAATCAATGTAAAAATGATAAGTGTTGAAAGTGGCAAAATGTGCCTAAAGTGTAATAATTCGCAAAATGTTGCGAAAAAGTCGTAAAATCGTAAAACGACGATTGAACTAGCCTTTGGGTAACCTAAGTAAGTGAAATAAAATGAGAAAGAAAATTTAGAAAAATAAAACCTAAAATAACCATATTATGGCCGAACCTTAGAGGGAGAGAAGAGGAATTTGACGTTTTTGCATTTTGACGTATTGTGACTGAAACTGACGGCTGTGCATGGTTGTACAGGTTGTCGTACGTGGACATAGACTTGGAACAGTGAAACAGTGGATTGCCCTTGGTCCTGGATCAAGTGGATTGAGGCGTTCCTGGAGAATCAAGCTGTAAGTGGAGTTCTGCGGAGCTCAGTGAAAGGAAAAAGAAAGGTAACCTCTTGGTACTGGGGCTTGTTCCCCTTTTGTGTTCCACCTTGCTAGTTGATGGCAATGGTAGGAAGCGTGTATGAGTAGTGTAGAACAGCATGAGCATGCATATGCATTATCACAGTGGGTACTTATGTACCAGATCTCTGGCCAATAGATATTTTTAGCCTT
This sequence comes from Gastrolobium villosum, assembly GCA_032173675.1. Classification (NCBI taxonomy): domain Eukaryota; kingdom Viridiplantae; phylum Streptophyta; class Magnoliopsida; order Fabales; family Fabaceae; genus Gastrolobium; species Gastrolobium villosum. The sequence continues at coordinate 4,376 of JAVKPL010014623.1, forward strand.
CGGGCAAGTGTTTTCGGACTGCTACTGGATAGGTCTCCGAGAGGGAGTTCCAGTTGACCCAGGGTCGTGGTGTGTTATCCGGATAGGAGCACACTAGGTTGTCTCGGGTGTATATGGTTGGAAGGGGTACCTTGGTGGGTTGTTCTATGAACACGCCAGGGGTAGTACCCATAGGCGTATAGCCGAGGACATGGCGTGGTATTGGTAGCTACCATCCCGCATGTCGTAGTTGTTCTGATATATTCCCCCTTTCTCTAAATCCCTTGCTTTATCCCGTTTTATAACAGTGGTGTTGTTTTATTGCTATTGATATACATCGAAGTGAACCATTGGGCGGAGTTTTCTCCAGAACCTCTTGGTTACTGAGATATATCCGTATATCTCACCCCGTCTCGGGGCATTATTTCAGGGTGTACCAGTGGATATGGAGCAGCGGGCAAGAAGCCCGCATGATGACGAGTGGAGCAGTGGTGTAGAGTTTAGCTATCATGTCATTTTAGTTTATGGATTTATTTGGCAAGTGAAGTTGTAATATGTAAATATTTGTAGTCTAAAGTTAAAGTTGTAAATGTAAATGTAATCCAGTGTTGTAAATGTACCATGGATGTATGCATTATGATGGAAGGGCTTTAGGCCCATTGTAAGTTTATGATTACCCGCATTATGGTTTATGCATGAGATTGTTTATGTTTTAAGTGTATATTGGATTGGGTTGTAAGTGCCCCAAGGCGTTGTTGGTCCTTGTGTGTTCCACCCATTGGATTTTGCTGGATTTAAGGTGTATTAGTAGTGTTAAACATGTTATGCAAATTTGGGGATTTTAGGAAATACAAAGGAAACTCTGGCGAATTTTCTGTAGAATTGGCAGTTTTTGGGTGAACTTTGGAAGAGCGTATCTCTCTCCATAGTGGTCCGATTGGGACGTGCCATACGTCATTTTGAAGCTTAAGATGTCCCCTACGTTGTGTCAAAAGCCTAGGTTCATTGGTGGTGTGCGCAGCCCATGGGGGCTGTTGTCACGCACTGCCCTGTTCTGGCCAGTACCAGTGGGCAGATTCGGGTCTGTGTTGGGAAATTAATTCCTGCTTCGTTACTTGGTCAAATTAAGCGTACGATATATCAAATAGAAGTTTGAGGTGTCTAGTTTATGGTGTAAAAGTTTGAGAGGCAGTGCCCTTGTGGTTAGGTGCAGTTTATTCCGTGAAGTTTGGACGTTTTAGGCTGTTTCGGAGTTGGTAGGCAATGTTGTTTGTCCAACTTCAAACGGCGATAACCGGAGCTCACGAGCTCGGAATTGAGTGTGTGATAGCTTGATAGAAAGGTAAGTGAATAAGGAAAAAAGATAACCTAGAGTTTAAGTTTGGATTTTTATTTTTTGTTCGTAGAAAAACAGTTTGGCAAATCCTGTTAAGTGGTAAAAACGTAAAAAGTGAGGAGTTGGCTAAGTGGGTTTATGGGAACCCCTTAGTATCTTGTAGGTAATAAAATAAAGTGTATAAATAGTTAAGAAAGTCTTCCGCTAGTGTTTCAGTTACTGTCACAGCTTTTTATTATTACGCTTTTTATACTTTTACTGTTCGCGTAATAATAGGAAAAAGTTTATTCTCATTTTTATAAATGAACTGTTGTGATTGTAACTGCGCTTATATCATAATTAATGTTAACAATACCGGTACGTAACGGGCTGTTACAGATGCCACCAGGTTTAGTTTCCCATTTTGAGAATGGTTGAGTTATCCTTGTCCGCACCATTTCAGTTATTTGAGGAAATTCCTCCAGATATTGCCTGCGCCCCATAGTAGGCAACATGCGATTATAAAGATCAACATAATCGCAAGTCGTAGAAGAACGGAAATTTGTCAGCAGATATGCCTCAATGGTAGCTGCACCAAAGGGAACTGCAACTCCCCTAACCCAAGAAGTCTTGGTTCTCTGTAATTCCTCCAAATCAGCATTTGCATAAAACTCCTTCACAATTGAGCTGGGGGCCGGTTCAGCATAATCTACCAGCACCTCCCATTTCCTTCTTTGTATAGTTCTCAGAATGAGATTGTCATCAGGCAGATCCAGAGAAATACGTCTTTCTGGGATAAAACCTTTGTTGGCATATGAATCATAGAATCTCTTTTGAGCTTCCATGTTCACAAATCTGCTTTCATCCAGAGTAGAAACTTTTCTCTCTTTTTTACTAGCAGTTGCTGGTTCCTTACCCTTAAAAGTCTGCAAATCAGAAATATAACCCAATGCACATAATACAAAAAAATATCATGATCATTTCATAACAACAGAGAATTCCCAGATTGATCTCAGATCAAATCAGTTAATAAAGATGCATGCACATGGAATAAATATTGCAAATGTTTCTAATCACACCATATGCACATACTATTCCCATATTTAATCTCAGATCTTATGACAGCAAAATATTCATCATTTTTTTATATTGCGCCTGCACCCGTGTGCAAACCAGCACAGCTTGAGCGAACCAGCGCCCATGCGTCAACCGACGCGATCCAGCGCCGTCCAGCGCCGCTAGCGCGGCCTTGTGCCGCAGGCGCGGCCTAGCGCAACAGGATTCTGAGGATGAGGACGATTGATGTCTCCTTGTTGATGGAGATATATTGTATTTTAGCTTAATTTGAGTAATTTAGTGCTCATGATACCCTTAAACACTGAGTGTTGAGTGAACATTATTTATCTGTGTGAGGGGTGATCGATGTAGACTTGTATAAATAAGAAGCTAATGACATTATTAGAAGTTCATGATATTGAGTCAGGCATGCACGGGCATATTGAGTCTGAGAGTGTCTATGATTGTTATGTTGGATTAAGTGAATATTTCCTGGATTAAGTCTTTTACATTGTTGGGGACAACAACGTTTAAATCTGGGAATGGTTTGATGTGCCTCTGGCAAGTGTGATTTTTCTGTGATAAAATTGACAAGAATTGAGTCATAAGAGAGCAATTTAAATACATGTTTCCTAATTATATTGATTCTTTGAATGTCAATAATATTCACCTTTTAATTGTATTTTTACAGGAAAAATAAGTGAAGAATTATAAAAAGCCTGTTAATGCAATTTTACACTGGTGCAACACACTCCAAGTCCCAGAAGCATGGCGCGGACCGGCACCAAACTAGCGCAAACTCGCGCCAGTTTACGAACTTTGCAGCGAAGACACCAAAGTGGCGCGAGGTAGCACCAAAGTGGCGCCACCCAGCGCTATAACACAGAACCTTGGCACAACCTAGCGCCCACTCATGAAGAAAATGGCGCAAGCTAGCGCCGTAACTCAGAGCATTGGCGCTAGCTAGCGCCCAAAATGACTTAGAGTGTGGCGCTAGCTAGCGCCCAAATAAGGTGGAATTGGCGCTAACTAGCGCCATTATTTGTAGAAGTTGGCGCTAGGTAGCGCCAGGAAGAAAAGGCGTGGCGCAAACTTGCGCCAATCAGGCGCCAACCGGCGCCGGTTTGCGGGACAGATCTCCGTGTTTTCTGAGGGGAATTTTTGGAACAAGAAGATGATATTATAAAAAGGGCTTTTGGTGAATTAGGTCAGCAGACTTGCACTTTGACAGATTTTGAAATTCTGAGATTCACAGAGAGACACTGAAGCGGCAGATCTGGAGAGGCAGGGAGGAGAGACTGGAGGCGTTCTTCTTTCTTCATCTCCTTCTAGTATTTCTTTATCTCTTGTTTTAATTTTGTTGAATTTTAGATCAGCGATCATGATGTTGATCGGCTAGGTCATTTTTATTGTAGTCAGGGTCACGATCCATATGTGAACCTTTGATACGAAAGATTGATTTGTGGTTTTTAATTTATATAATTATATTTATCTTACTCTATGCGAATTTTATATTCCCTTTATTAGAGTTGATCAATCTGATAGTTGGGGATATTCCGAGGATCAAAATCCTAGATAGGAATATTGGGGTTTTGATCTCGAAAGGGGGTAAGATAACAATCTATATGTGTGCTAGGAATAGACGTGTATACGATTGCAGATGCTTAAATTATCGCGTCCATTGCTTGATCACATGAGAAACATTGCAAGGAATTGGGGTTTCTCATGGGATTAAAGGGTTAACCCTGCAAGGAATTGAGGGTTAACTATTAAATCTTTTTAGATGATAATTTATCTGAGTGATTATATAAATAATTATTGTAAATCAATCCGGAGTAAAAAGCGAGGATCATCTGGTGAATGAACCCTGGCTACAATGCTTTTCTCATATTTTTTTACAAATCACTTCTCAAAACAAAATTACAAAAATAAGTTTTTAATTTCAGACTTCAAATTTTCATCAATTTGACAATATTTGTCACAAAAACCCTATTTGAATTCTTCCATTCAAAAAGAAACAGTTTAGTTGATATTAGATCCAATCCCTGTGGAGACGAACTTTATTTATCACTTTATTACTTGTGCGATCAGTATACTTGCCGGGAAGCATCAGTAACTTTTTTGTAATTGAAATCATATGTAGAACATTTGAAATATCTTGAGATTTTAGTTGCAAAGCTTAACAAAGGACTTCAGTAATACCCATAATTTCCTTCATAAGATGCAATATGATGACAAAATCAAAAGATATCAATGATGAATATGCATTATTTGCATCTCCACGATGTGTTGCTGTCTTTCCTTCATTAGAAATATTGTCAAGAACTTCACATGTGGCTTTAAACATTTGAAACAAACTGCATATCGAATTGTAATGAGAACTCCAACGAGTAGCTCCAGCTTGATGCATAGTACCAATCTGATTAAGACCAACTCCTGATCCGAGTTCATCAATAGCAATCATTCTTGCAATTTCCTTTGTTTGGGCAACCCTCAACTCATCATTACGCTTACAAGAAGAAGTAACAATATTAATTATGAAGTTCAACTTTTCAAAAAATTGATGAACATGTTTTACCTCATGAGATGCAGTAACCAAGGCAAGTTGAAGGCAATGAGCTAAGCAATGGACATAATAAGCATATAGACACTCAGCGCAATTAAAGCCTGCAATCTATTCCATTCACCTCGCATTTTTCTAGCTCCATCATCATATTGTCCGCGAATATTTTGAACATCAAGATTAAGGTGACGAAGAGAGTTGCAGAGTCCTTATTTCAAAGTCTTTACACTTGTATCATCCACACGTACAAGACCGAAAGATCTTTCCCGTATAAAACCATATTTATCTACGAATCTCAAAACAATAGCCATATGCTCTTTTTTAGATACATCACTAGCTTCATCAACAATAAGACAAAATTTGGCATTGGCAATTTTTTCTCGTATTGTGTCCTTTACCTTTTGAGAGAAAACATGAAGAATTTTCTTTTGAATTCAAAGGGAACTATATGAAGCATTTTCAGGAGCTTTTTCTCAAACAACTGATGCAACCTCTTCATTATAGGAAGCTAAAATTTATCATCTCCAGAAATTACCCCGATTAAGTGAATCTAAGTTTTCACCATGACCTCTAAAAGTACACCCTTGCAAAGCAAACCATCTGGTCACGTCCATAGAAACTTGTAGCCTCAAACGATTAGCTGTAATTTGCTGAGAAGTAAGTCTTTCAACCAATATCTCAATATGTTGAGATTGGTTCATAACATCACTACATGATCTCACATCATTTTTATGCATGAGATAACATTTTTTCCGATATGGCACAGAAAAGCACAATTTTCTCCATCATTAGCCTTTTTCCAATTTCTGAATCCCTCAACAATAAATATACTAAGTCCAAAAGGACCATTGCCATCTGGTCTACTAAATAAATTACAAAGAAAACAAAATGCAACATCTTTAGTTGGGGAGTACTCTAACCAAGATGGAAACAAATCAAACCAAAAAGAGCAACAGTGATGATGATTCTTCTCTAGCCCAGAGAAAGGATAATTTTGAAGGTTGCACTGAAATGGACCAAGTTTAAGATAAGCACGATGAATTTCATCTTGTTGACTTATAGGAAATTTCCATATTGGAGGGCGTAGTGCAAGATCTTTTTCCAATGAAGCAAGATTATCTTTAACCACTTCTTTATTTTCAATTCCAGGAGACTTTGAAGAAGGAGTCTCAATATTTGATAATTCAACATTAGAAGTAGATGAAGACAAAGACTCACTATTCTTTCTCTTAAAATAAGCATCAATGGTAGCAATTCTCCCCATAATAATCACTACAAAGAAAACAGAAAATATAAAGTTATGAATTATTTTTAAGAGAAATAATGGAATACAAGGTCAACATACACTATATACATTAGTTTTAAGTTAATCTCAGTCCAAGAGATTGCGAGTAGAACTAGTAAACAATAGTAGAAAAAGGAAGAAGGGAAGAAAAGGGTGAGAGTGGGTTCATGTAATTATAAAATGTGTGCTCTTAGAAAAGAAGTTGACAATTTATCATCCACTAGGAAAGTATGAAGAATATCTTCATGTAACAGCCATTTCACATGTATTTATACAGGTAACAACAATAAAAAGTAAAACTTGAGACCGTACACCTCAAAGTCTCTCATTTGATATGCCTAATACATCTCTTGGAGGGACACATGAAAATCTAATTATTTAAATAATTAAAAGAACTTCTCGTTCTAAGAGACTACAAATATAATTGTTATGTTCGCATAATATATTTCTCCCTCCCAAAATAAAAAAAGATTTTCATGAAACTTAACTAAACAAAAATGGAAAGCCAAAATAAAAAACTAAAATTAATCAAACAGATGATTCACCTTATGACTTACATGTAAATTGTAATAACCTGTAAGTAATTGACTAAGATCGATAAATTGCCTATTATCAAGTTATCAACCCATTTGCATCAACAAACGAAATGGTACAAATCAAATCCATTTGAAGATTGTTAGCCAAAGGGAAAGGGCAACGAACAACACATCAAAGATTCAAAAGGAAATAAATTTTTCAATAAAAAGTGCAATAAATTCCTAATCTAAATGCACATAATTTCTCTAGAATTTTTTGATGATATTTCAACAAATTTAACCACTGTACATGAGAATATGAATTAATACTAAGAGCTAGTCCACATATACATAATACATTGTATACTAATATACCTGTGAATACCCATTCGTTACAATACTTGTACAAAAAAAAAGCATTATCTTTTTTCCACAGTTTCAAGTCTCAACCCATCTAAAAGTTAGTCTATACATACATGCAATGATCTTAGGAAGGTGGAAGTTGATTTTGCTTAGCTCTAGAATTTACACAGCCAAAATTGAAAGGCTGAAGAAGGAGATAGTCAGGCTGGTGATGGACGGAACACAGAAAGGAGGGAGAGGTTGATCTGATGTTCTCAAGGAAAAATATGGGTAAGAGTGTGGGCAGAAACATGGAGAATTGAAGGAAAATATGTGTACAACACAGTAGTTTTATCATCATATTTTTTTTACATATATTATGAAAAAAATGACACTATTTCATCATCGGGATCAGATCAGTACGATATAGTACGTGCGTGTGTGAAATAAAAAAATTAATTTTTTATTAAATTATTTTATTAATTTTTTGTCAAGAATACCCATATCCCTATCTGTTGCTTCCTTCCGGATTATTCAAACCAAGAGCCGAATTGGTCACCGATCGCACTGCTTGGCCTCTGTCTGATGCGGGTGGTCTTTGGTTACCCACATGCGCGTTGCCGCCGCCGTCTTTCCGGCCGGCTCGGATCGGTATGGTACGTGCGTGTGTGAAATAAGAAAAATAATTTTTTATTAAATTATTTTATTAATTTTTTGTCCAAAATACCCATGTCCCTATCTGTTGCTTCTCTCCGGGTTATTCAAACCAAAACGTTGTCAGTTCTTACCTTTCGGTTTCATTTTGAACCGAACCGGTCACTGATCGCATTACTTGGCCTATGTCCGATGCGGCGGTTCGCCGATGTTCTTTCATCGTGACTTTTCGGCGTCTATATATAGACGCTCCTCTCTTCAGAAAAATCATACAATTTTCTGCATCGTTACTCTACTAGATTTTTCCTTCACCCGTGCAGACATTCATCCATCCCTGTGATTTCTCAAACATCATGTTGCGTTTGTTCGGGCTCTTGATTGGTACTTGCCATCATCTTGAGACGCAATTCGTTCTATCCTAGGAGACAAGTATTTATCAACCTTCGACCATAGTGAGGGAACAAATTGTCTTAAGGAGACAACTGTGTTGGGCTCGGATTTCATTGCATACTCTCATCATTTCTTTTTCCTTACATACTGTGAGTTTTTTCTTATTTTTCTTGTGGCACTTGATTGTTGATTTCATTTTAAATTTCTATCTTATAATCAGATTCAAGTCTTTTGGTGATCATTCACTCACTGTCTTTTACAATAATCTTAAGACAATTTGTGATTTGAATCCCTTTTCGGTATATTTTATCTTCTGTTTTAATATATTACTTACTGTGCAATTTATATTAATCTGTGTGATTAATTAGACTTTCTGTTTGTGTAACATAATTGGCTAGTCCAAGTACAAACTTAATCAACCTCACTGCTTCTGTTCTAATGCATGTTGACAAACCTGAAAAATTTAATAGGACTGATTTCAAGCGTTGGCAACAAAAGATGTTGTTCTATTTGACAACTCTAAGTCTGACACGTTTCCTCAAAGAAGATGCTCCTAAGTTGGAAGAGGATGAATAACCTGATAAGGAAAGGGTTGCTGCAATTGATGCTTGGAAGCATTCTGACTTCCTTTGCTGAAATTATATTCTCAATGGTCTAGACAACACACTGTATAATGTGTATAGTACATTGAAGACTAGTAAGGAACTATGTGATAATCTAGACAAGAAGTATAAAACCGAGGATGCTACCTTAAAGAAATTTATAATTGGCAGATTCTTGGACTTCAAGATACAAGACTCTAAATCTGTTGTGAGTCAAGTTGAAGAACTTCAAGTGATTTTGTATGAAATTCATGCTGAAGGAATGTCTCTTAGTGAGTTTTTCCAAGTTGCTGCTTTCTTAGAAAAATTACCAAATCCTTGGAAAGATTTCAAGAATTACCTCAAGCATAAGCGCAATGAATTGTCACTTGAAGATCTAATCATGAGATTGAGGATAGAGGAAGATAATAAGATTTATGAAAATAAAAGTGGCAACAATCATGTGGTCTCTAAAGCCAATATTGTTGAAGAGGGTTCAAGGTCTAAGAAGCGAAAATATTCTGAAGAAGGAAATATTAAGCAAGAAAAAGGCAAAAAGTTCAAGGGCGATTATTACAATTGTGGGAATTATGGCCACCGTGCAAGGGACTATAAGAAGAAACAAAAGAAAGATCATAGGAAGCCACAAAAATTCAAGAAGAAGATGACCACCCAAGCCAACACGATTGATATTGCTGATAATTTGGTAGCGGTGGTGATGAAGTGTAATATGGTGGGAGATACTAAGGAATGGTGGGTGGATACTGGTGCCACCAGACATGTCTGCTCAAACAAGTGATGTTCTCCTCCTATACTCCTACAAAGAAATAAGAAACTTTATATAGGTAATTCATCTACTTCAAAAGTTGAAGGTGTGGGGAAAGTGACTTCGAAGATGACATATGGCAAGATAGTGACACTCAATGATGTGCTCCATGTGCTTGATATTCGCAAGAAGTTAGTTTCTAGATCTTTGTTGAGTAAGAGTGGTTTTAAACTTGTATTTGTTTCTGATAAGTTTGTTCTTACTAAGAATGATGTGTATGTAGGAAAGAGTTACCTTAGTGATGGCCTTTTCTAATGAATGTGATAACTGTGACCAATAACAATAATATTAATAATATTACTACTTTTGTTTACTTGCTTGAGTCTTCTAATTTATTGCATAATATATTAAGACACATTAATTTTAAATCAATTAAGAGTTTAATTCATTTGGATTTATTGCCTAAATTTAAATGTATAAAAAAGAAATGCCAGGTGTGTGTTAAGTCAAAATTTTCAAAATTACCTTTTTCATCAATTAAAAGATCAACCGAGTTGTTAGATTTAATACATACTGACATATGTGACATGAAATCATTACCATCTAAGGGTAATTAGAAATACTTTATTACTTTTATTGATGATTGCAGTAGATATTGTTATATTTATTTACTTAATAGTAAATATAAGGCTATTGTAGCTTTTAGACAATATAAAAGTGAAGTTGAAAATCAATTTAACAAGAAAATTAAAATTGTAACGAGCGATCGTGGGGGAGAATATGATGGCCCATTCGAGGAATTCTGTATAGAGTCTAGTATTATACATCAGACAACTACTTAGTATTCACCGCAATCAAATGGGATTGCAGAGAGGAAAAATTGAATGTTGAAAGAAATGATGAATGGTATGTTGATCACGTCCGGATTACCACAGAACTTGTTAGGGAAAGCCATTTTGACGGCTAACTATACTATTTATAGAGTGCCCCACAAGAAGACAAAGAGCATACCATATGAAGTATGGAAAGAAAAGAAACCATCATTGAAATGCTTAAGATTATGGGGGTGTTTGGCTAAGGTCGCGGTCCCTAAACCTAAAAGGTTAAAGATTGGACCTAAAACCGTGGATTATGTATTCAATGGTTATGAACTTAATTGTAGTGTGTATCGATTTTTAATTTATAAATCTGTTGTCTCAGATATACGTATGAATACAGTTATTGAGTCAAGGGATTCTACGTTCCTTGAATACGTGTTTCCATATAATAAGATATATGAATCATGTGATAATAATTATAGTAACATTGTGAAACTTCGGGATGCTATAACTAGTGTTGATCCTGTAGAGGATGAACCTAGACGTAGTAAGAGGGAAAGGACCAAATGTATAAAGAGGCTATAACGTCCCTGGTAGTACCATTCTGGGAAGAGGCTATCAATAGTGAGATTGAGTCTATCCTATCGAACCACACCTAGGAATTGGTAGATCTTCCTCATGGCAATAAGCCTCTAGGAAGTAAGTGGATCTTCAAAAGGAATATGGTACTATTGATAAGTATAAAGCTAGGCTTGTGGTAAAAGGCTACAGGCAACGTGAAGGCCTCGACTACCTTGATACTTATTCGCCTGTTACAAGGATTACATCCATTAGGTTGCTAGTCACGGTAGCTGTGTTGAATGGTTTAAAAATACATCAAATTGATGTTAAGACCACCTTCTTGAATGGAAATTTAGAAGAATAAATCTATTTAGAATAACTTGAAGGTTTCGATGTCCCGGGATAAGAACGAAAAGTTTGTCGCTTAATAAAATCCCTTTACGGGTTAAAACAAGCTCTGAAACAATAGCATGCGAAATTTGATAAAGTTATGTTATCAAATGTTTTCGAATTAATGAATTTGACAAATGTGTCTATATTCGAAATACTGAGATAGAGTTTTCCATTGTTTGTCTCTATGTAGATGACATGTTGATAATAGGTAGCAATAATCAAATGATTAAATCTACTAAATAATTACTTACAAGTAAATTCGATATGGAAGATATGGGGGTAATAGACATTATCTTGGGTATTAAAATCCACAAAACACCTTAAGGGTTGGCTTTATCATAGGCTCGCTATATTGCTAAAATTCTTGAAAAATTCAAGATTTTGAATATAACCCCTGTTAAGAATCCCGTAGATTCTAATCTTAGTTTATTAAAGAACACTAGTAAAACTAAAGCACAAAAGCAATATGCTCAAGTGTTAGGAAGTCTTTTGTAGGTTATGAACTACACCAGACCTGATATTGCCTATGCAGTAAATTTGTTAAGTCTCTTTATTAGTAATCCAAATGAAAATCACTAGAAACCTACGGTAAGAGTTTCGGGATACTTGAATTACACTCAAAACTTTTCCTTGCATTACGAGAAAAACCACGCAGTTATAGAAGGGTATTGTGATGCAAATTGGATTACTAGCTCTAATGACACTAGATCCACAAGTGGATTTGTGTTCACCCTTGGTGGAGGTGTTGTGTCTTGGAAATCATCCAAGCAGACTTGTATTGCAAGATCAACTATGGAAGTAGAATTTATTGCTTTAGATAAGACCGATGAGGAAGCCAAATGGCTTCATAATTTTATTGAGGATATTCCCAATTGGCCAAAGCCAGTACTAGCCATATGCATACATTGTGATAGCCAAGCCGCTATTGGAAGGGCCAAGAACGTCATGTATAACGGTAAGTCTAGACATATACATCGTAGATAGGATACCGCGAGACAACTACTCTCAAGTGGAACCATTACAATTGACTATGTAAAGTCTAAAGAGAATATAGCAGATCCGTTGACCAAGGGATTCCTAGAGAGTTGGTTGAGAATACCTCAGTTGTGCATTCCTCGATTGGTATGTCACCCTTTCAAGCCTAGATCTTAGCATGAGGAGACTCAACAATGGGGTTTTTATCCTTTACACATGCACCATCGGTGGCTTTCTCAATACTCATATTCTTTACACATGCTCCATCAATAGCTGTCTCAGGACTCATATCCTTTACACCTGCACCATCGATCGTTGTCTCAGGAATTATAGCCTTTATACCTGCTCCTTCTGTAGCTGTCTCAAAGATTTGCTTTAGTTGGGCTACAATTTTGCTAGCTTCTCTGATAGCTTTGAACCTCGAGCTTGCTGCTTTTGCTGCATGATTTTTGGTAGGGAAGCTTCCATCCTTCTGTTTTGTCTTGTCAACTCTAATATTTACAGCCTGCTTCTTCTTCCCTGGATCATCACTACCGACCTTCTTATTCTTTCCTGGATCTTCACTGTTCATCTGGTTTGGTTTTGGTTTCCTTCCTCTTGCTGGGCGTTGAACAATCATCCACTTCGCAAATGGTTCCTCTACCAGACCTTTGCTCCATTTCCTTTTATTTGAGTTTTGGGTATTCGAGTCACAAGCCTTGCTACCCTCCATTGAGTCTTCTCCTTGTACTTCTGGACAACGATCCTTCCTATGGCCTTATCCACCTCATATTAGATGCAGGCCTTCATAAGCTACATTGGAAATAATTTTTTTGATAGATCAACTCCTACACAGATACGTTCAAACCTTGCATGTTCTGTAAACTATTCCGGGCTAGATTCCTTCTTCCGGGTTAAGTTTTTATCGATTCTAGCCCGTTTGGATGATCTTTTAAAAAATGACTTTTTATGCATTGCTTGTTTTAAAAGAATTTTTTTAAAAGATAAAGTTATTTTATGTTTGGATGTATGATCTGAAAATCACTTTTTCATAAAAAAAAAAATTATTTGGATGTTAAAATAAAATAAAGCACTTTTTATATATAAAATTACAATAAAAGAGAGATAAAATAGCATGATCGTGGGATAAGGAGAGATAAATAGGTATGATAGGATGAGGTTAAAATTGTATTTTAAAGATTTATATTATCTTTAAAAAAATTAGATTATCTTTTAATTTCTACTTTTTTCAAAAGCAACCAATTACTGGCTAAAAGAAAGCAGCACTTTAACTTTTATTTTAACTTTTTCTTTTTAAAAAAGTTATTATCCAAACATCTAAATATTCTCAAAAGGACTTTTATTTTTTTTTTAAAGCACCTTTTTAAGAATAAAAGCCAATCCAAACGGGCATAAGAGTCCTACATAAAATGTTGCCTATGCTCCATAGGAGATGAGATGTATAAAACTTAAGTGGAAGACCCAGTATCCTAATATAGATGGCTAGCTTCTTCAAAGTTTCATCGTAAGGGTCGAACAATGGTCTCCATCTTTGGATTGTAACATAGTGACTAGCAATGATCCACGGTCCATCTTGAAGAACATGTGCATATTCTTTCTCGTCCATAAACTTGAAAAGAAAATAGTCATTTTCCAGGTCTATGAACTAATATGCCCCAGAAATACTCCACATTCTCAGCAGTCTTCCTAGTAGATACTTTATATTTACTCTCTTTCCTAACAGCTTCACTATGAGTGCATTCTTCCACTTTTTGCAAGCTTCTTTATGGATCTCTTTCGGATATTTGAAAGAGGGATAGAATGGGTCTTCTTCGGCATCATTCACAGCTTCATCTTGTAGATATTCTTCATTCTCTATATGCAACTGTTGCCCCATCTAGTGCTCATCTTCCTCTTCCCCCTAATACCATTAAACTGAAGGAGTGTGTCTTTGTAGGATATCCCTTTTCTTCCATGAGGGGTCTCAATAGTTCTTTGCTCCTCAATCTTTTCAGCATTCATAATTTTCTTTCCCATTCAACCAACTCCACCATGGTTTCCTCTTTCCATTCATTTTCTTTCGGTTTCTCTATGCTTCTTTTCAATAGATCATCATCTTTAATCGACTGCGAGTTTTCTTTAGTATCTCCAAGATACTAGTTTGTTATTATGTATTTACTAACAAATGTAGAACTGGATTGCTATTGGGCCAAACTATAACATGTTGTTTTTATAAGGCCCATCAGCTGCATGTCAAATACACTGTCGTGTTGGTTAAGGTGAAATGGATGACAATATAATACCTATTTTTCCATTGAACGCCTAGCTTGATATTTTTTGTTCAGTGATAACGTGGCACACATCTCTTTTGTTTTCCTGATTCAATGGGTTTTCTCTCTCTCTCTCTGTGTTCATTCTTTTCTCTAAACAAAAGAGGGATTTAGGGTTTGCATCGCAAACTTGTGAGGATGATTTGAGTGTGCAAACTTGTGAATCACATCTCAAGGCTGTTGAGAAAGTTGTTCCTGGTACAAAGATACACAGTTTAATCGGTTTACTTTCTTGAGATTCTTGCAAACGGTGGTGAGGAGGTGTTGCATCGTGGAGCTTCTCTTGATCAAGAAGAGGTTGTGAGCTCTCATGGAGTAATCCACAGTTTTGGTGGAGCTGGATGCATCATTGGTGAAATCTTTCTTTTTCACATTATCAGTTTGCAAGTTCTTATTCTTATATGCACTGTTATAGAGTACATGTGTTGTATCTTTGTGATTCCATTTTTCTTTCTCTGTTATATGCCTTGTAGATGCTGTACTGGTAGAGTTACATGTTTAGGATCTTGAACTCTTTTGTACCTGTTATCTACTGTTCTGAATAAATTGCTTGCTAGAGGGCGTTTGACCCTCACTGGCCAACTTGGATGTAGGAAATTCTTTTACAAAGAATTTCTGAACCAAGTATAAATTTCTGGTGTCTTGTTCTTTATGGTTTTTGCTTCTGTTAGTCTTTTTTCTGGGGTGATTCTTGGTAGCTTTATACCAAGAATTGTAACAAGTGGTATCAAGAGCTTAGGTTCTTGGTTCCTTTTTTCTTCTGGTCAGTATCTGTTTCTGTTCCGTGTTTTCTGTTGTTTTCCCTCTGGTCCTCGTGCTTTCTGCTATTGGAAGCTGAAGAGGATGGGTATCACCAAGGTTGAGGTGGAGAAGTTTGATGGGAGGGGTGACTTTAACATGTGGAAGATCAAGATGAAGGCTGTCTTGGTCCAACAGAAGTGTGAGGATGCTATTGGTCCTCAAAAGGATCTTCCTGATTCCCTGACACCTAAGGAACTAAAAGATTTAATGGCTCTAGCTCATAGTTTGATTGTGGTAAATCTGTCTGATAGTGTCCTTAGGCGAGTTTGCAAGATAACTAATCCTAGAGAGCTTTGGGAAAAACTTGAGGCTCTCTATCAAACCAAATCTGCCCCAAACAAGATGTTCTTGAAGGAAAAATTTCTTTCCTTCAAGATGGATCCTTCTAAGTGCTTGGAGGACAATCTTGATGAGTTTAACAAACTCACCTTAGATCTGGATAATGCTGGGGCAGCTGCCTCAGATGAGGATCAAATTTTGATCCTCTTGAATTCTGTTCCAGATTCATACAGGGGTGTAAAAGATGCTATAAAATACAGCAAAGGGGGAATGGATTTAGATGAGATAACTGAAGCTTTGAGAGCAAGGGAGGTTGAAATACTCTCCCATAAAAAGTCCCATGCTGAGGGGCTGGTTGTGAAGGGTAAAGGGAACAAGAAAGGAAAATCTAAAGGTAAATGGAAGGGAAACAATAATGTATCCCAACCTAACCAGAATGCACAAGGTAATAATAATAAAAATAAGGAGCAGCCAAAAGGTAAACTTACCTGCTGGTTGTGTCATAAAGAGGGGCATATCAAGAAGAATTGCCCTGAAAATAATAAAGGAGCTGCAAAGGCAGCAACTAAAACTGAGTATGCAAATTTACTTAGTGGGTGTGAGGGTGCTGAAGTCCTTATGGTGTCTAATAAGGGCTTTGAGGCTGAATGGGTTATGGATTCAGGTTGCACGTTTCACATGACACCTAGGAAGGAGTGGCTTGCTGGTTTAAGGTTCCAAAAGGGTGGAAAGGTCCTTATGGGGAATGACCAGGTTTGTCAAATAGAAGGGATTGGGGCTGTCAAGTTCCAAATGGCTGATGGCAGCCATAAAATCCTAAAAGAAGTGAGGTATGTCCCTGACTTGAGGAGGAATTTAATTTCTCTAGGTATGCTTGACTCAAGTGGGCTGTTATTCAAGAGTGAGCAAGGCTCACTCACTGTTCTTAAGGGTAATGAAATTTTAATGGAAGGAAGGTTGATTAATGGCCTGTACATTTTACAGGGCCATGCTATCTCATCCGAAAGCTGTATAACAGCAGCCAAGGATGATGAATCTGTTCTCTGGCATAAGAGAATGGGCCATATTAGCAACCAAGGTCTGTCTGAGTTATGTAAACAAGGCATTATAAGTGCTAAGAAAGTAACTTGTGTTGATTTTTGTGAAAATTGTATTTTGGGAAAAACACACAAGTTACCTTTTCCTAGTTCTTCAAATTTTTCTAAATCAGTCCTTGATTACATACACTCTGATTTGTGGGGATCACCTAATGTTCCCCCTTCTCTCTCTGGTTGCCATTACTTCCTTTCGGTTGTGGATTCATATTCTAGGAGAGTATGGACCATGTTCTTGAAGCAAAAGGATCAAGCCTTTGATAGCTTCAAGAATTGGAAGACCCTTGTAGAGAATGAGACTGATAAGAAAGTCAAGGTCCTAAGGACTGATAATGGGCTTGAGTTTTGCAATAATCAATTTTTTGATTTTTGCAATGAGCATGGTATAAAGAGGCACAGAACTTGTGCTGAAACTCCCCAACAAAATGGGGTGGCTGAAAGGATGAGTAGAACCATCCTAAATAAAGTCAGATGTATGCTGGCTGAATCTGGTCTTCCTAAATCTTTTTGGGCTGAGGCTGTTTCTACAGCCTGTTACCTTATAAATAGGAGCCCATCCACTGTTATAGGTCTTAAAACCCCTATGGAGCTTTGGTCCAGTAAGCCACCAAGTCTAGGACACTTAAAACCATTTGGTTGTCTTGCATACATGCATATAAAACAAGATAAGTTGAGTCCTAGAGCTGTTAAATCAGTTTTTATTGGTTATCCTTCAGGTGTTAAGGGATATAGGCTATGGCTCATAGCTGAAAGGAAGTGTGTCATAAGTAGAGATGTGATTTTGAAGAAAACACATTCTATAAAGACATATCCAAACTTAGTGACAAAGAGCATCCTCCTAGGACTGTTGAGTTGGAGTTGGAGCTGCCCAACAACACTGGGCAGCAACCTAATGTTGCTGGAAATGATCAACAACATCAAATTGCTGAAGATCAAGAGGATGGGAATGACATTCCCATTGAGGAGCATGATGTGGAAGTGGATAGAGATAATCTGGAGGATTATTTACTATCTAGGGATAGGACTAGGAGGAATATAAGACCTCCTAGTCGTTTTGCACATGCAGATGTCATAGCATTTGCACTCCAAGTAGGAGATGTGCTGGAGTTTAATGAACCCAGCTCATACCAAGAGGCTATGAGGCTGGATTCTAAAATTCATTGGCTAAAAGCCATGAAGGAAGAGATGGAGTCTCTTGAGAAAAATAAGACTTGGGTTTTGGTGGAGCGTCCAAAGAACAAGAAAGTAATTGGATGCAAATGGATTTTTAAAAGAAAGCCAGGAATCCCAGGTGTTGAAGCTGCCAGGTTTAAGGCAAGGGTTGTTGCTAAGGGTTTTTCACAAGTTGAGGGGGTTGATTACAATGAAATTTTTTCCCCTGTTGTGAAACATGTTTCAGTTAGGCTCATTCTTTCAGTTGTTGCAATTCATGATTTAGAATTGGAACAATTGGATGTCAAGACTGCCTTCTTGCATGGCAGCCTTGAAGAGCTCATATTCATGGAGCAACCCGAAGGCTTTATAAAAAAGGGGGCTGAGAACAAAGTGTGCCTTTTGAAAAGGTCCCTTTATGGGTTAAAACAAGCCCCTAGGCAGTGGTATAAGAGATTTGATGATTTTGTTTTGTCAAAAGGTTTTAATAGGAGTAGTTTTGATCATTGTGTGTACTTTAAAAACTGCATGATGATTGTTTTATCTACTTACTGATTTATGTTGATGACATGTTAATTGCATATAAGGACATAAATGAAATTAATAATCTGAAATCATTGTTGAAAAAAGAATTTGAGATGAAATTTCTTGGTCCAGCCAAGAGGATACTTGGCATGGACATTACAAGGACAAGAGATGAGAGGAAATTGACTCTCTCTCAATCTGAGTATGTGAAAAAAGTCTTAAAGACCTTTGACATGTACCTGGCCAAACCTGTAAGTGTTCCCCTTGCTGGTCACTTCAGGTTAAAGGCTGTAGATGGTGAGTTAGCCTCGGATGAGGCTTCTTTTATGTGCAATATTCCATATTCTAATGCTGTTGGATGCCTAATGTATGCCATGATAGGTTCTAGGCTTGATATTGCATATGGTGTTAGTGTAGTAAGTAGATACATGAGTAAACCATCTAAGGAACATTGGAATGCTGTGAAATGGTTACTTAGATACCTTAGTGGCTCTGTTGATTGCTGCATTCATTATACTGCTGAAAACTCAATTAATTGTGATATTACTGGTTATTGTGATTCTGACTATGCTGCTGATCTTGATAAAAGAAGGTCTCTAACTGGTTTTGTTTTTTGTGTGGGAGGAAATGTGGTGAGCTGGAAGGCAAGCTTGCAACACATTGTGGCACTCTCCACAACTGAAGCAGAGTATGTGGCTCTCACAGAAGCTGTCAAGGAGGCAATGTGGCTACATGGAATTGTCTCTGAGTTGGGTTTAGGTAAGGACCCACCTAAGGTATTTTCTGATTCTCAATCTGCCATACACTTGTCCAAAAATGGTGCATACCATGAAAGGACCAAGCATATAGATGTTAGGTTGCATTTCATACGGGAAATAATTAGTAATGGTCAGGTTAGTGTGAATAAAATATCAACTGAAATTAATCCTGCAGATATTTTGACTAAGACGGTTCCTCTTAGTAAATTTAGGGAGGCTCTAAATTTGCTAAAAATAAAACCTCCCTAAATTGCATGCATAGCATAGGCCTTGGGTTAAACGCCATAAAAACTCTGGTTTGCACTTTATTCTATTGTTTGTTTAGTAAATAGGTGGAGATTTGTTATTATGTATTTACTAACAAATGTACTGGATTGTTTGCTATTGGGCCATACTATAACATGTTGTTTTTATAAGGCCCATCAGCTGCATGTCAAATACACTGTCGTTTTAGTTAAGTTGAAATGGATGACAATATAATACCTATTTTTCCATTGAACGCCTAGCTTGATATTTTTTGTTCAGTGATAACGTGGCACACATCTCTTTTGTTTTCCTGATTCAGTGGGTTTTCTCTCTCTCTCTCTGTGTTCATTCTTTTCTCTAAACAAAAGAGGGATTTAGGGTTTGCATCGCAAACTTGTGAGGTTGATTTGAGTGTGCAAACTTGTGAATCACATCTCAAGGCTGTTGAGAAAGTTGTTCCTATTACAAAGATACATGGTTTAATCGGTTTACTTTCTGGAGATTCTTGCAAACGTTGGTGAGGAGGTGTTGCATCGTGGAGCTGCTCATGGTCAAAAGAGGTTGTGAGCTCTCATGAAGTAATCCACGGTTTTGGTGGAGCTGGATGCATGATTGGTGAAATCTTTCCTTTACATTTTTTTTCAGTTTGCAAGTTCTTGATTTTACATGTACTGTGATTGTGTACATGTGATGTATCTTTGTAATTCTAATTTTCTTTCTCTGTTATATGCCTGTATATGCTGTTCTGATAGAGTTACATGTTTAGGATCTTGAACTCATGTGTACCTGTTATCTACTGTTCTGAATAAATTGCTTGCTAGAGGGCGTTTGACCCTCACTGGCCAACTTGGATGTAGGAAATTCTTTTACAAAGAATTTCTGAACCAAGTAAAATTTCATTGTTGAGCTTCAATACATGCTACAACCTCATTATATTATCCAATAAAATAAAATAACAACAATGGTGGATGGTGTGTAAGTTAATATCCAATAAAATAGACTTATGTAGTAATTTCATTGTTGAGCTTACAATAATATTCAAGCTCTAGTAAAGTTAATATCCAATAAAATAACAACAATGGTGGATGGTGTGTAAGAAGGTGCCTAAGAGATATTTATAGGAAAAGAGTCTACTTAATGTGACTTAATATATTTGAATCTAATCATTTTTACCCTTGCGAACTCCCGTATGAGTGAGCTAGCATGCTCTAAGGTGCGTGTGGATGAAAAATAAATCTAATACGATGAGGGAACATTTGTGTTGCTATTTCGGAGTGCAGGAAATATGTGCTTGTTATTGGGTTTTAATGCCAAAGAGTTTAGCCTAGTGCTTGACCAAAACCCAAATAATTGATAAATCTGATGAAAAAGACTTGTGGCTAATGGCGAAGCCAGCCTATTCATTAAATTAAGGTCAATAAAAATTTAGATGATGTCAAATATTAAATTTTGTTAAAAACTTAGTTATGGTTATTTAGTCACAATTAAAATGTGATTAATTTTTAAAAATCAGCTAGGACCAAATCCTTGGCAGGACATAATATGGCTTCGTCATTGTGTGTGGCTAGCTATATTAGCATTGCTAATTTTTCACTTTATTATTGTAATTCTAATTAATTTTCTAAATTATTCTTAATCAAGTAAATAATATGTGGGTTCACTTTTTCTCATATAAGTTATCTGCAGTAAGTCCAATATAATGTCGTTTTGGGCGGAAATCATTGTATTTTTATAATTTTAATTTATTTCAGAGTTATAATAGTCTTTATATTTATATTTTTTAAGATTTCAATACCAAAATGACGTCGTTTTGGGAATAAATATAAATAATTTATCTGTATTAACTGTAGGAATATTTCTCCCATAATATTTATACTAAATATTAGTTAGTTTATTCTTAATCATTGCTAAAGACTTGGGCGGGAGTCAATTAATCAGTCCCAACTCCCAAGTTGGTTGACTAGTTAATATTCTTTCAATTAATCAGGTCGCATCTCGAGTCTAGCTAGTTGAGCAAACGTCGCCGCCCCATTTTCTATTCTAATTTGAGAAATCCTATTATCCCATACCATCATATTATATTCTATTTTTATTTGGGTAGGCCCAGATTATTTAATAAAATTATCTGATATTTCACTTAATCATAAAATAAATCAAATATACTAAAAGAAATACCAAATAATGTATTGGTAGGATTGTCTATTCTTATTTTAGATATTAGCGTCTTGGTTTCTTTGACCATGAGATTATTCGATACGCCACCATGTAGCCGCCTTAATCATGTTCCTTACTTGCTTTGTGTGCTGTGTAGGTTCGTGGCCCCATCTTCTACTCAAATTTGAGAAATCCTATCAACATCTATTTATTTATGAATTTTATAAGAGTTATGTCGTAGGAAAAATGATTGTGTTACGTTATAGAAATTGGTTTTGCGTGTTGAATTTTATTTTTTTTGCTGCGGGTCCCACAAAATATTATGCGTGTAAAAAAAAATTTATGGTGATAAACCCTTTATTTATTAGAGGAAATTTTATATCAACTCCACTAATTAAAAGGATAGGCCCTCATTATTGGAATAGTGACTAAAATGTTACTCTTTACTAATTTTTTTACCTAAATGCCACGCGAACAGTGTTATTTCCCAATCTGTCACGGGACAAATTCGCTACCTGGTGTAGCGAACTCGGTTTGCTGACGTGTCACGTTTCTAGTAGACATCAAATTCGTTACACGGGATAGCGAACTTGGTTTTAACCAATTAAGTTCGCTACCCAATGTAGCGAACTTCATACATTTTTTTTTTCTTTTAAAAAAAACTTGGTACTTGTTATCAACTAGAAATGTGACACGTCAGCAAACCGAGTTCGCTACACCGAGTAGCGAACTTGTCCCATGGCAGATTAGGAAATAACACTATTCGCGTGACATTTAGATAAAAAAGTCGATGAAATATGACATTTTAGTCACTGTTCCTCATTATTTAGTAGTTATATGATATTTCACTTGATAATATAAGAATATCAATTGTATAAAAAATATCAAAAGATATATTGGTGGCAATTCTATTCCCATTGTAGTTGTTAGTGACTTGTTTATTGTTTTCTTCGACCTGTTGGGAAGGCCACTATCTAGCCGGCTGAATCTTGGCCTGAATTGTTTTGTTTGTAGGTTATGTCTAAGGGTGCTCACATTTCAGATAAGTCATATTTGAAGAGAACTTGGAAACCAAACAAAAACTTTGAGCAACCAAATCCAATGTACCTGCAGATGGATGGCTTGCTAGTTTTTTCTCTCTCTCTCAATTTTATAAAAAGAACAACGATAATATAAGAAAGAGTGACAAGGCAATACAAGTCAACGAAACTATTCCGAGGAGCTATAAAAAGCACAAGTCAAAATTAAGGGATTTGACTACTGTGCCACGTTTCTAAAAAAAAAAATTACTTGAATGCTGCTAGGAAATTTTGTCAAATTGCATTGCCGTCAAACCTGCTGCCAGTTGGGGGGTGTTAAAACTGTATTTCCATATGTAGCCCTGCAAGTTTTATATTACTGTATTGTTAAAAGGATATTTTGGTAACATCATTTCTTTTAATGAAAACGCTGCGTTTTGTTGACATGTGATATACTAACAATGCTGATTGGTTTTATATTTGGAAAATACACATTCGTGCATAATATGCTCCATTCTCTCTTTCTTGAATATTCAGTATCAAAGTTCTCCTTGTTTGCTCTGATAGGGTTTTGCTCAAAAACCCAAATCTGATCTACTAACCAAATTGCATCGAGTTTCTTCTTGGCTTTTGTTTTCTCTTGTGTTTACAGGTTCATCACCGGAGTTTGGTGGTGGTTGAAGACTAAGGTGCTACTCGACGGTGCTTTCTTGAAGATATCAAGAAGGTGGTGTGAAGACTTTAACAGTGAGGGATATTCACGGGTATCATTATTGGTTGTGTGAATATGGTTGTTTTTCCTTACTGTGCATTAGATTAATTTCTTGTAAAGTCTTCTTGTTTGGTTTCTGTTTTGTGTTCTGTAATATTTGGGGCTTTAGGGTTTTCTTTGGGGCTTTAGTTGTTTTATGCCTGAAACTGAATATTGTAATTTTTGTTCTTGATTTACATAGTGCAAGTGCCAGGGAGTGGTCTCCCTAATTGATCCTTGATGTAGGAAACTTGGTAACACAAGTTTCTGAACAAGTAAAATCCTACATGTGATTTTTCTCTCCTTACTCTTTTATTTTAAAGCAACGAAAACAAAACCGTTTTTTCTCCACTGCAATTTGAACAATTGGTATCTAGAGCTTAGGTTGCGTGCCTCCTTTTGCCTGGTTCTGTGCTCTGTAATTGCTGATTCTTGTTTATTGCTTTTTTTTTTCTTGCAATTCTTTATTGCATGCTTTATTCTGCTTCTGCAATTACTGCTGTTACTGAGTTCTTTATTACAAGAATATTATCTGTTATTTTTTCCGCGCTTCCTCTCCCCTTCTTTCTTGTATCGCGTCTCTTCTGGTTGCTGTCTTGGTTGCTGAAAGTCATCAAGATGGGCACTGCACGCGTGGAGGTGGAGAAATATGATGGCAAAGGAGACTTTAATATGTGGAGGAAGAAAATGAAGGCTGTATTGGTTCACCAAAAGTGTTCCAAGGCCTTAGGTGGTGCTAGGGATCTGCCTGCCACCATGAGTGCTGAGGATAAGGAGGAAGTGCTGGAAACAGCATTCAGTTTGCTGATTTTGCACTTGACTGACAATGTTCTTAGACAAGTGGATGATGAAATCACTGCTGCCGGGGTTTGGTTAAAGCTGGAATCTCTTTTCATGACTAAGTCTTTATCAAACAAAATTTATCTTAAAGAAAAATTGTTTGGATTTAAAATGGACTCTAATAAATCATTAGATGAGAACTTAGATGAATTTAAGAAGATAACCATAAGCTTGGCTAATACGGATGAGAAGATCTCTGATGAAAACCAAGCCATTATACTCCTAAATGCCTTGCCTGATGCTTTCAAGGATGTGAAAGCTACAATTAAGTATGGTAGGGAGTCTTTGTCCCTTGAGGATGTGTTGGCAGCTCTTAGGTCTAAGGAATTGGAGATGAACTCCAATAAAAAGGCTCCTGTAGAGGGGCTGAGTGTCAAAGGGAAATCTAAAAAGAAATCCCAGTTTAACAAGAATAAGGGAAATAATAATAATCAAAATAAAAAACAAAGACCAAGGAAAGCAGAAGTTAACCTGTTGGTTATGCCACAAGGAAGGGCACATGAAAAAGAACTGCCCGGAGAAGGGAAAGCAACAAGCCGCCCCTTCTAATAACCACAAGACAGATTATGCAAATATGTTGACTGGTTATGAGAGTGGTGAGCTGCTGGTCTTGTCTGATAACTCCACTGATTTGGAGTGGGTGTTGGATTCTGGGTGTACATTTCACATGACACCCAAGAGAGAGTGGTTAAGTGGTTTTAAACCATTTGAGGGAGGTAAAGTTTTAATGGGAAATGACGATACTTGTCAAGTAACAGGTATTGGGTCTGTCAATTTCAAGATGGGTGATGGGACTGTTAAAGTCCTAAGGGATGTGAGACTTGTCCCCACCCTAAGGAGAAATCTAATATCCTTGGGGATGTTAGACTTGAATGGTTACAACTTTAAGAGTGAGAAAGGAACTCTTAAGGTTGTTAAGGGGTCTAGGGTGGCTATGGTGGGTAAGCTAGTGAATGGATTATACATTTTAAATGGTGAGGCCATAGGATTGGAGTCCTGTGTGGCCTTGAAGAGTTCTGATCTGCCCCTTCTTTGGCATAAAAGATTGGGGCATATTAGCAACCAAGGATTGCAAGAGTTATGTAAACAAGGGATCCTTCCTTTAAAGAATTTTTCCCCTCTTGACTTCTGTGAGAGCTGCATCCTAGGGAAGTCCCAAAGGCAAAGCTTCACAGCAGCCAAGAATCAAACAAAAGGGACCCTTGATTACATTCACTCTGATCTTTGGGGTTCTCCCAATATTCCTAGTTCCCTTTCGGGTTGCCACTACTTCCTCTCCCTTATAGACTCCTATTCAAGGAGGGTGTGGACCTATTTCCTAAAGCAAAAGGATCAGGCTTTTGATTGCTTTAAGGAATGGAAGGTTGCTGTTGAAACTGAGAAAGGCATGAAGGTTAAGGTACTTAGGACTGATAATGGTCTTGAATTTTGCAATAGTCAATTTTATGATTATTGTAAGGAACATGGCATTGCTAGACATAGAACATGTGTTGAAACACCTCAACAAAATGGTATAGCTGAGAGGATGAATAGAACAATTTTAAATAAAGTTAGATGCATGTTATCTGAATCTGGCTTGGGTAAAACTTTTTGGGCTAAGGCTGTTTCAACAGCATGCCATGTGATAAACAGATCTCCCTCATCTGTTTTAGCCTTTAAAACTCTCATGGAGCTTTGGAATAATAAAATTCCTAATCTGAACTACTTGAAACCTTTTGGTTGCTTGGCCTATGTACATTTTAAGCAAGATAAGCTTGGGCCAAAGGCATTAAAAGCTGTTTTCATTGGTTACCCTAAAGGCACAAAAGGTTTCAAGTTGTGGCTGATTAGTGAAAAGAAATGTATAATTAGTAGAGATGTTACTTTTGATGAGCTAACTTTCTACAAAGATATTTTGCAGGTTAAGGAGCAAAATAACCACCCCAATAAGGTCCAGCTGGAGGTGGAGCAATCTGCCCTTACAAGACAGAATGCTAATGTCTTTGATCCAGGAGAGGATCATGAGGATTCTTCTGAAAATGAACAAGAAAATACTTCGGATGTCCCTAGGGAACTAGAGACTGAAAATAACCAGCAAGGACAAGTTCCTACTGATTATTTGTTATCCAGGGATAGAGCTAGGAGGCAAATAAGACCTCCTAGCAGGTTTGCACATGCTGATATTATTGCTTTTGCTTTGCAGGTTGGTGAATTGATGGAACAAGAGGAACCAACAACCTACATGGAGGCAATGAAGTCAAGTACTTGGAAGGAATGGCATGCAGCAATGGAGGATGAAATGGATTCACTAACAAAGAACCAGACGTGGGTCTTAGTGGACAAACCTCAAAATAAATGGGTAATTGGATGTAAGTGGGTTTTCAAAAGAAAACCTGCCATCCCTGGTGTAGAATGATCAAGGTATAAAGCTAGGGTGGTAGCCAAAGGCTATGCCCAAGTGGAGGGAGTAGATTATAATGAAATTTTCTCTCCTGTAGTCAAACACACTTCTATTAGACTTCTTTTATTTGCAGTAGCTATTTTCAATTTAGAATTAGAACAGCTAGATGTTAAAACTGCCTTTTTGCATGGTAATTTAGAGGAGCAAATTTTTATGGAGCAGCCTGATGGCTTCATAAAAAAAGGCTCCAAAGATAAAGTCTGCCTTCGTAGGAAGTCCTTGTACGGCCTGAAACAATCACCTAGGCAATGGTACAAGAGATTTGATGACTTTGTGATATCACAAGGTTTCAATAGGTGTAGTTATGATCATTGTGTGTATTATTTGAATGCTGATGATGATAGCTGTAACAGCCCGAGTTAACCCGGATTGTTAACACACTATCGTATTAAGCCACGCTTAATTAAAATGCGGAATAACTTTTTCTTTAATTCAATTATGACGTCATTAGCTTAACCAACTTGATTACTTAATCATTTTCATAAAAATACTGCCTGTATGTAAATTGCAAGACAACTAACTGAATACCTCGTACATAAATATAATAAGTGAGTATCTAAAGCCACAGGTCTACACAAGTAGCCTGGGTCAAAATCCTGATACTTTAATTACAACATTAACCTAAAAGACCAAAGTCAAACATGTGGCATGGACAAACCCCATGCTCACCAAATAAGGCAACAAAGCCCAATAACAGTCATAACATAAACTCAACAGAAAACATAAACAACAATCGGAAATAAAAACAGCAGTCAGCATATCATCAAATCAACTCAGCTCTGGCCTCCTGCCACCCGAGCCCTCAACATTACCTGATCCTGAAATAAGCGTCCCCAAACGTGGGGTGAGATCTCTAACAAGAAATCTCAGTAAGACAAGGGGTCCTCAAGGAGTCTCCACCCCAAGCTCACTTACATGTGTAATATAAGTTCAAAAATAGTATTACAATATAAGTTCCAAAATCATGCGATGCAGCAATTAATCATGTCATGTGTGCTTTCAAATCTACTGGCCAGAGAAATGTAGGAATACGTCTATGCCTACATGAGTACATGGATACTACCTGCACCTCACCCACATGCTTCTCCATCTTGTATGTACTACATACTCAGGATTGCCGTCTAGGTGGACAACACATGCATATCATAAAAGCTCATTACATATAAACAGCTCAACAGCATTTCCAAAATAATCAAAGCATGTAACACAGCATGCATAAACCCATCCCCATGGGACATGGTGGAACATCAAAATGGCTAAACCGAGGACACGAAAGCTTACCTTGCAAGCTAGCTACCCAAGCCAAGAGTCCAACCACTCACTAGTCCACAAACAGCAGTATCACAATCTGATATGGACCATTAACAAGTCAATATAAATGCATCACAAGCATACAACTTAAAGACTACGCCTTTCCTTTACGTTTTACGTCTTAAGGCTTCCAACAAAGCCATAAGCCCTTAATCATATGATTCTGACTTAGTCCATTTATTATAGAAGTCCAACTTCCTTAAACTAGGGTCCACGCACACCCCATAGCTTACTGTTCATACAGTAAAGCTACTGTCTGCGCAGAACCCAGGATATCCGGATATCATGAAGACCATATCCGGATATGCCATATCTGGATATCACACTGGACATATCTGGATATGTCATATCCGGATACCCAGATCCCATATCCGGATATCAATATCCGGATACCATATCCGGATACTAATATCCGGATATCTGTTCGACAAATATCCGGATATCTCACGACAGAATGCAGTTTCTGCATTTCGTGAATATCCATCCCAAAGGTCCAACTTTTAATACATGTACACGTTAAAGCATGCATCTTTAGTTCATTTTAGGTTCATATACCTTATACCCTCTTGTTTACTCATTAAACATGGCCAAGACATCAACTTTAAGCATCATAAACTCATGATCATGGTGAGGTAACTTACCAAAGTTCAAAACAGAGGCAAGTTGTGCTCTTGGAGCTCTCCCAAGGTTCCTCAAACTCAGCCTAAGTAGGAGCACGAAAATGGCACTTCAAGGTGGGTTCTTGCACCACAAGAAGGCACTTTGAAGCTCACATTGACTACCACAAAGTAGCCATTACTAAAGCTTCAAACTCATGCTCACAAGCTACCTCTCAACTCATAATGATGGCCACAATGCAGCCCCAAGGTTAACTCTCACCTTCACAAATGTCTAAACAAGCATGAAAGGTGATAACTTGGCTAAGGAAAGAAGAAGGAAGAAGAAGAAGAAGAAGAAGAAGAAGAAGAAGAAGAAGAAGAAGGGAAGTGGCAGCTGCAGCAACTCACGTTCAATGTGCATGCCTAGGGTTTTGTGCCCACTAATGGTTCTATTTATAGGCCCAAGCCACTAACCGCGCAGTATTAGCCTTAATCGCAAAGTAAAAGATCTTGATCCCAAACTTCGGATTCTAGACCTACGCATTTTTCTAAGATTTGTCATATTTTTATTTTATTTTTCGGAGCACCTTTCCGGTACGCGCTTTTCCATAGCCAGTATCAGTTCTGGCATCAGATTACGTCATTTTGACTTGAAACTTGTTTTACAAGTCCTACATAATATTCTAGTAATTATCATGCATTCGTTATAATTTTCCGGGATACTTTTCCGGTACGCATTTATACCGAGTAGCAGAACCGGTATCTGCGCTTTTCTTCCGAAAGGCGACTTTCAGCATTTTTACTCACTCAATATAATTATCTAAGCCCATTAATAATTATTAGGGTCCGTTATGGAATTATTTCCTAATTATCATAATTAATTCGCTAATTACCTTAATTAGCGGTGCGGGTTCTTACATTCACCCCACCTTTTTAAGGATTTTGTCCTCAAAATCAGAAACATACCTGTCTCGAAAGTCGGGATACTGTCGGAGAAGCTCATCCTCTCGCTCCCAGGTACACTCCTCAGGAGTTCTTCCTGACCATTGCACTTTGACCATCGGAATGATCTTGCTCCTCAACTGCTTCTCGCCACGATCGAGAATCTTGAGTGGTCCGACGGGAGTCTTTAGGTTCTCCCGAACCTCCACATCATCCGGCTGCACCACGTGCGAAGGGTCTGCTATGTACTTTCGAAGCTGAGACACGTGAAACACGTCGTGGATGTTGGCTAGGTTCGGAGGTAAGGCGAGTCGATAGGCAACTGGTCCTACTCTACCAAGGATCTGGTAGGGCCCAATGAATCGCGGGCTCAACTTCCTCACGCCGAGTGCCCGTCCAACACCGGTGACAGGTGAAAGTTTCACAAACACGTGCTCACCCTCACTGAACTCCAGTGGTCGATGCTTGACATCGTAGTAGCTCTTCTGACGATTCTGCGCCTGCTTCAACTTTTCCCTGATCATCTGGATCTGAAGGGTAGTATCTTGGACAAAGTCCAAGCCGAATAGCTCTTTATCTCCAACCTCAGACCAGCAAGTAGGAGTCCGACACCTCCTACCATACAGCGCCTCGTAGGGTGCCATGCCCAGACTAGCATGAAAACTGTTGTTGTATGAAAATTCCACCAACGGAAGGTACCTATCCCATGCAGAACCCTGCTCCAACGTGCAAGCTCTCAACATGTCCTCCAATGTCTGGATGGTCCGCTCAGTCTGTCCGTCAGTCTGAGGGTGATAGGCGGTACTCAATCTCAACTGCGTACCAAAAGCCTCCTGCAGCGCCTCCCAGAACCGAGATGTGAACTTCGGGTACCTATCACTGATGATACTCTCGGGCACCCCGTGAAGCCTCACAATCTCGCGGACATATAGCTTGGCCAACTGCTCTGTAGTGAAACTCACCTTCACTGGAAGAAAATGGGCAGACTTGGTCAATCGGTCCACTATGACCCAAATAGAGTCACAACCAGCCTGAGTTTTAGGCAATCCCACCACGAAGTCCATGGAAATACTTTCTCACTTCCACTGTGGAATCTCCAGAGGTTGAAGTTTACCAGACGGTTTCTGGTGCTCGATCTTCACTTTCTGGCAAATAAGACATTTGGACACGTAGACCGCTATGTCCTTCTTCATGCCCGGCCACCAAAAATTCCTTTTTAGGTCCTGATACATTTTCGTGGCACCAGGGTGGATAGTGAACCAGCCCTTATGAGCCTCTGCCATAACCTCCTCGGTCAATGGCCCTCGAGGAATAACAATCCTCTTCTGGAACAGCAACAAACCATCATCGTTCCAAAACACACCATCGTGGTTCTTCACATAATCAAGGCATTCTCTTTGCACTTGCGCCTCTTTGATCTTTTCCATCAGCTCATTGATCACTTCTGTTGTCTCCATTTCGAGCAGTGCGCTCCCAAACAAGGAGTTCACTCTCAAGTCTCTGAACTTTTCGATCACCTCGTAGTCGTTCATCATTAAACTGGATAAGCTCACGGATTTCCGACTCAAAGCATCGGCTACCACATTGGCCTTGCCAGGGTGATACCTCAACTCGAAGTCGTAGTCCTTCAAGAACTCCATCCATCTACGCTGTCTCATGTTCAACTCCTTCTGGTCGAACAGATACTTCAAGCTCTTGTGATCGCTGAATACAGCAAACTTCATGCCAAACAGGTAATGCCTCCAAATCTTGAAAGCAAAAACGATGGCTGCCAACTCCAAGTCGTGAGTCGGGTAGTTCTCCTCATGAGGTTTCAACTGTCTTGAAGCGTAAGCAACCGCTTTCCCTTTCTGCATCAGCACACAGCCAAGTCCTTTACCAGAGGCATCGCAGTATAACTCGAATTGCTCCGCAGGATCAGGAAGGACTAACACAGGAGCAGTAGTCAGTCTCTCCTTCAACTCCTGGAAACACTCCTCACACTCATGTGTCCACACGAATGGAGTCTCCTTTCGGGTAAGGCGAGTCATCGGTAGCACCATCTTGGAGAATCCTTCTATGAACCTCCGATAGTAACCTGCCAAACCCAAGAAGCTTCTCACTTCTGTAACCGTCTTGGGCCTCTCCCAATCCATCACGGCCTCAATCTTGTTCGGATCAACTGCAACTCCATTAGCAGAAATTACATGACCCAGAAATTTCACCGCCTTGAGCCAGAACTCGCATTTTGACGGCTTCGCAAAGAGCTTCTTCTCTTTTAGCACTTGCAACACAATCTTCAAGTGCTCGGTATGCTCCTCATCCGTCTTGGAGTAGATCAAGATGTCGTCGATGAAGACGATCACAAACTGATCCAGGTACGGTTGGAAGATTCTGTTCATGTAGTCCATAAACACTGCGGGTGCATTGGTGAGTCCAAACGGAATCACCAAGTACTCATAGTGCCCGTACCTCGAGCGAAACGCTGTCTTTGGGACATCCTCCGGCTTAACCCGTATCTGATGATAACCGGACCGGAGGTCAATCTTGGAATAGACGCAAGCACCTCTGAGCTGATCCAGCAAATCATCAATGCGTGGAAGAGGGTACTTGTTCTTGATTGTCACCTTGTTCAACTGTCTGTAGTCGGTGCACAACCGCATGGTCCCATCTTTCTTTTTCACGAAAATGACCGGTGCTCCCCAGGGAGACACACTCGGCCGAATGAAGTCTTTCGCTGAAAGCTCCTCAATATGCTTCTTCAGCTCCGCCAACTCTGGTGGCGACATCCGGTATGGAGCCAACGATATAGGCCCCACACAGGCAATAAGTCGATGGAGAACTCTATCTCCCTCTGTGGAGGAAACTCAGGAATCTCCTCAGGAAACACCTCGAGGAACTCCTTCACCACAGGAATGCCAGTGAGATCCTCCTGTGTCCCACTCACCAAACCTCCCAACATGACATAGCCAAATGCCCCTGCTCTCAAGGCCCTCCTCGCCTGCAGGACTGAAATGAACGGTGAGGAACTGGCTGTGGACCCACCCGGAGACATCACCACTTTCTTGGCACAGCAATCAATCATTGCGCAGTTCCTGGACAACCAATCCATGCCCAAAATAATTTGAATATTGGCCATCGGCAATCCTATCAGATCTACCGAGAAGTCACGGCCATCCCACTGAAACGCTACATCGCGATGAACAGTGGAGGTCAAACATTTTTCTCCGGTGGCGGTGGTAACCCGCATCGGTGGAGAAAGCACATCACTGGGCAACTCAAGCCCCACAGCAATAGGGGTAGCAACAAAAGAGTGCGTTGCCCCGGAATCAAACAAAACATCAATAGTTGATCCACCAATGGTAACAGTACCTCTGACCAGGTTCGGAGCTCTGTCCGACTGCTGACGATCCAGCGTATACACACGCCCGGTAGTAGGTGGCACGGCTGGTGCCCCAGTAGGAACCATCTGCAATGGCACAGCCTGCACTGCAGCAACTCTCGCCGTCGGGCAATCTCTGGAGTAGTGGCCCTCCTTGCCACACTGGAAGCAAATCAGCTGACCGGTAGAGCACGGCCCAAAATGTGACTTCCCGCATCCCGAACATCTGGGAGCAGGAGGTCTAGCGGCGTTCCCCTGAGCAGCAGTCTTTCTGAACTGATTTGGCGCTTGCCTAGCCGCCAACGGTGGTTTGCCCTTGCCCTTGTTGGCAAAGTTCTTGTTCTTCCAGGGAGTAGAACCACCAGCGCTCTGTGGCACCTCCACCTTGGCCCTCTTGGCCTGACTCGCCCGGCAGTAATCCTCGATGTCGCGGCACTGCTGCACCAACGCTCCGAAGTCTCTCCAAGCAGAACCAGCGAGGTGTCCAGCAATATCCTCATTAAGTCCCCTCCGGAACTTGGCCGCCAAGAATGTAGGAGTAGGCCTCGCCATGCGGAAATGAGAGAACTTGACCAGTTCATTAAACTTGGCCAGGTACTCGTCGACAGACAACGAGCCCTGCACCAACCGGTCAAACTCCCCCTGCTTCCTCTCCTGTGAGTCATAAGGGAAGTACTGACCCAGGAAGCTCTCCTCGAAGAATGGCCACGTCATCACATGACCCTGCATCTCGTAGACCTGAGATAGGTTGGTCCACCACTCATGGGCCTCGCCCTCCAGCATGTACGTGGCGAACAACAGCTTCTGCGGATCCGTGCACTGCATGATCCGGAAAATCTTGTCCAGCGCCTGTAGCCATCTGGCAGCAGCAATGGGATCATACGATCCGTCGAAGGTAGGTGGCTTATGCTTGCGGAAAGCATTCAGCCGGCGATCGATCTCGTCACGATCCTCAGCAAGAACGGGGATAGTCTGCATAGCCCCCGTCAAGTGACTACCCTCACCCATCTGGCTCTGGGAGTCCTCCTGTTGACTAGGCGGAGGTGGAGGCGTGGCGGCGGTGGAGGTGGTGGAGGACCCTGGCCCGCAGCAGGACCAACCCTCAGCTCCTCCAACATGACCCTCATCATAGTCATGTTGGCCATCCGGTTCTCCTCCAGAACCTCTGCCGTGGTTTGCCGGTTCGCATCTCTAATTGCGTCCAGCATTGCCCGGTTTGCCAGCCTCGTGGCTTCCTGGTCGGCTAGTCGGGCCGCCTGCATCTCAGCTAATGCAGCCAGGACAGGATCCGATTGATCCTCGCTTGTACTCGTGTTCCTCCTCGGTGGTACCATGACTCTGCACAAGTTACAAAAAGAATGAGTTGATCAGGCCCACGCCATGTGGTCACAAATGCATTATCATCACACACACCAGTCAGAGAGAACACAAAGTAGACACGCAACGACACATCCTAAGTTATTGCAATACATACAGGCTTTTCCCTAGAAAGTGCTCTGATACCATAAAATGTAACAGCCCGAGTTAACCCGGATTGTTAACACACTATCGTATTAAGCCACGCTTAATTAAAATGCGGAATAACTTTTTCTTTAATTCAATTATGACGTCATTAGCTTAACCAACTTGATTACTTAATCATTTTCATAAAAATACTGCCTGTATGTAAATTGCAAGACAACTAACTGAATACCTCGTACATAAATATAATAAGTGAGTATCTAAAGCCACAGGTCTACACAAGTAGCCTGGGTCAAAATCCTGATACTTTAATTACAACATTAACCTAAAAGACCAAAGTCAAACATGTGGCATGGACAAACCCCATGCTCACCAAATAAGGCAACAAAGCCCAATAACAGTCATAACATAAACTCAACAGAAAACATAAACAACAGTCGGAAATAAAAACAGCAGTCAGCATATCATCAAATCAACTCAGCTCTGGCCTCCTGCCACCCGAGCCCTCAACATTACCTGATCCTGAAATAAGCGTCCCCAAATGTGGGGTGAGATCTCTAACAAGAAATCTCAGTAAGACAATGGGTCCTCAAGGAGTCTCCACCCCAAGCTCACTTACATGTGTAATATAAGTTCAAAAACAGTATTACAATATAAGTTCCAAAATCATGCGATGCAGCAATTAATCATGTCATGTGTGCTTTCAAATCTACTGGCCAGAGAAATGTAGGAATACGTCTATGCCTACATGAGTACATGGATACTACCTGCACCTCACCCACATGCTTCTCCATCTTGTATGTACTACATACTCAGGATTGCCGTCTAGGTGGACAACACATGCATATCATAAAAGCTCATTACATATAAACAGCTCAACAGCATTTCCAAAATAATCAAAGCATGTAACACAGCATGCATAAACCCATCCCCATGGGACATGGTGGAACATCAAAATGGCTAAACCGAGGACACGAAAGCTTACCTTGCAAGCTAGCTACCCAAGCCAAGAGTCCAACCACTCACTAGTCCACAAACAGCAGTATCACAATCTGATATGGACCATTAACAAGTCAATATAAATGCATCACAAGCATACAACTTAAAGACTACGCCTTTCCTTTACGTTTTACGTCTTAAGGCTTCCAACAAAGCCATAAGCCCTTAATCATATGATTCTGACTTAGTCCATTTATTATAGAAGTCCAACTTCCTTAAACTAGGGTCCACACACACCCCATAGCTTACTGTTCATACAGTAAAGCTACTGTCTGCGCAGAACCCAGGATATCCGGATATCATGAAGACCATATCCGGATATGCCATATCCGGATATCACACTGGACATATCCGGATATGTCATATTCAGATACCCAGATCCCATATCCGGATATCAATATCCGGATACCATATCCGGATACTAATATCCGGATATCTGTTCGACAAATATCCGGATATCTCGCGACAGAATGCAGTTTCTGCATTTCGTGAATATCCATCCCAAAGGTCCAACTTTTAATACATGTACACGTTAAAGCATGCATCTTTAGTTCATTTTAGGTTCATATACCTTATACCCTCTTGTTTACTCATTAAACATGGCCAAGACATCAACTTTAAGCATCATAAACTCATGATCATGGTGAGGTAACTTACCAAAGTTCAAAACAGAGGCAAGTTGTGCTCTTGGAGCTCTCCCAAGGTTCCTCAAACTCAGCCTAAGTAGGAGCACGAAAATGACACTTCAAGGTGGGTTCTTGCACCACAAGAAGGCACTTTGAAGCTCACATTGACTACCACAAAGTAGCCATTACTAAAGCTTCAAACTCATGCTCACAAGCTACCTCTCAACTCAGAATGATGGCCACAATGCAGCCCCAAGGTTAACTCTCACCTTCACAAATGAAGAAGGAAGAAGAAGGAAGAAGAAGAAGAAGAAGAAGAAGAAGAAGAAGAAGAAGAAGGGAAGTGGCAGCTGCAGCAACTCACGTTCAATGTGCATGCCTAGGGTTTTGTGCCCACTAATGGGTCTATTTATAGGCCCAAGCCACTAACCGCGCAGTATTAGCCTTAATCGCAAAGTAAAAGATCTTGATCCCAAACTTCGGATTCTAGACCTACGCATTTTTCTAAGATTTGTCATATTTTTATTTTATTTTTCGGAGCACCTTTCCGGTACGCGCTTTTCCATAGCCAGTATCAGTTCTGGCATCAGATTACGTCATTTTGACTTGAAACTTGTTTTACAAGTCCTACATAATATTCTAGTAATTATCATGCATTCGTTATAATTTTCCGGGATACTTTTCCGGTACGCATTTATACCGAGTAGCAGAACCGGTATCTGCGCTTTTCTTCCGAAAGACGACTTTCAGCATTTTTACTCACTCAATATAATTATCTAAGCCCATTAATAATTATTAGGGTCCGTTATGGAATTATTTCCTAATTATCATAATTAATTCACTAATTACCTTAATTAGCGGTGCGGGTTCTTACAATAGCTATGTTTATTTGCTTATCTATGTTGATGATATGCTCATTGTTTCTCATAACATAGATAATATTAATAAGCTAAAGGAGATGTTGAAAAGGGAATTTGATATGAAAATCTTAGGCCCTGCTAGAAGAATTTTAGGCATGGATATTTTTAGAGATAGAGATGCAAGAGTGTTGTCTCTATCTCAATCACATTATGTGAAAAAGATTTTAAAACTATTTGCTATGCATTTGTCCAAGCCTGTGAACACTCCTTTAGCTGCCCATTTTCGTTTGAAACCTGTATGTGGTGAATTAGATGAAACCGAATCTGTTTACATTCAAAAAGTGCCTTATTCAAATGCTATAGGAAGTCTAATGTATGCTATGATAGGCACTAGGCCTGATATTGCTCATGGAGTGAGTGTAGTGAGCAGATTTATGTCTAAACCAAATAGAGAACATTGGAATGCAGTAAAATGGATTTTTAGATACTTAAATGGATCTTGTGATAATTGTTTAAATTTTACTGCTGATGATTCTAACCTGTTTGGTGTAAAAGGATATTGTGATGCAGACTGTGCAGCTGATCTGGATAAAAGGAGATCAGTGACTGGCTATGTCTTCACTGTTGGAGGGAATGTGGTTAGCTGGAAATCAAATCTCCAGCATGTGGTGGCCCTCTCAACAACTGAATCGGAATATATTGCACTGACTGAGGCAATCAAAGAAGCCTTATGGCTTAAAGGTATTGTATCAGAATTGGGACTTGGTAAGGATGTTCCCAAGGTTTTTTGTGACTCACAAAGTGCTATTCACTTATCCAAAAATAGTGCTTTTCATGAAAGGACCAAACACATAGATGTTAGGTTGCACTTTATTAGAGATATTATCTCTAATGAGCAGGTTGAGGTGGAGAAGGTCTCTACTTCATGGAACCCTGCTGACATTTTCACCAAGTCCGTTCCTGCAAACAAGTTTAAGGATGCCTTAAGCTTGTTGAAGGTTCTGGGTCAATCTTGTTGAGAATATATGATCAAGGAGGCTATCTCCATTTACTGGTACTTGCATGCTACCTTATGAAAATAAGGTGGAGTTTGTTAAAACTGTATTTCCATATGTAGCCCTGCAAGTTTTATATTACTGTATTGTTAAAAGGATATTTTGGTAACATCATTTCTTTTAATGAAAACGCTGCGTTTTGTTGACATGTGATATACTAACAATGCTGATTGGTTTTATATTTGGAAAATACACATTCGTGCATAATATGCTCCATTCTCTCTTTCTTGAATATTCAGTATCAAAGTTCTCCTTGTTTGCTCTGATAGGGTTTTGCTCAAAAACCCAAATCTGATCTACTAACCAAATTGCATCGAGTTTCTTCTTGGCTTTTGTTTTCTCTTGTGTTTACAGGTTCATCACCGGAGTTTGGTGGTGGTTGAAGACTAAGGTGCTACTCGACGGTGCTTTCTTGAAGATATCAAGAAGGTGGTGTGAAGACTTTAACAGTGAGGGATATTCACGGGTATCATTATTGATTGTGTGAATATGGTTGTTTTTCTTTACTGTGCATTAGATTAATTTCTTGTAAAGTCTTCTTGTTTGGTTTCTATTTTGTGTTCTGTAATATTTGGGGCTTTAGGGTTTTCTTTGGGGCTTTAGTTGTTTTATGCCTGAAACTGAATATTGTAATTTTTGTTCTTGATTTACATAGTGCAAGTGCCAGGGAGTGGTCTCCCTAATTGATCCTTGATGTAGGAAACTTGGTAACACAAGTTTCTGAACAAGTAAAATCCTACGTGTGATTTTTCTCTCCTTACTCTTTTATTTTAAAGCAACGAAAACAAAACCGTTTTTTCTCCACTGCAATTTGAACAGGGGGTTTTCATTTGTCACGCAGTACATTTCTCAAGGCTACCATATTTGTTATTAGTGGCTACTGTGTGACTGTTTCCACACAAATTTACCTAAATGCCACGCTCTTGAATTATTTTTCCAAATTGCCACACAGGCAAGGTCGCTTGCAGCAGTAGCGAACTATGCATACTGATGTGTTAGGAAGCTGGTGGTGTCAGAGTTCGCTTCTGACACATGCAACCTTTGATTTTAATTAAGTTCGCCTACCATGTAGGCGGCCTCCATTTTTTATTTTTTTTGTTAATTTGATACTTGTTATCCACTAAAAATGTGACACGTCAGCAAACTGAGTTTGCCTGTGTCAGAAGCGAACTTGCCCCCATGGCAGATTGGGAAATAAGACTATTCGCGTGATATTTACGTAAAAAAATTGGTGAACAGTAATATTTTGGTCAATTATCCATTGACTTTAGTAGTGAAACGCGTGGCAGTCAGTCTGAAATTGATTGTCAGTAACAACAATTCTCTAGACTCATACGGTGATGATATGTAACACAATATTTTCGTAATTTTACTGTAAAATTTCATAATATCATAATTTTTTATTTGAGTATTTGAATTAGGTAATTTTTTCATTCCATATCTACCAAAAAAAAAAAATGTATTCCATAAACTTTTTTAAAATTTACGCACTGAAATTTTTTAGAGGATTATTTGATAGTATTGTAAAGTAAAAATAAGAATAGGAATTAAATAATATTATTTACAAAGATAAAATGTGTCAAATGAAACACAAGGAAGTATTTTTTGAATTTTTTTTGACCAAATCCCTTCAACTATTTGGTGACACATAGATTTCGAAAAGTTACGTGAAATAAAAAAAATTACTCGGACATTCGAGCTAAAAATTATAATCTTCCAAAATTTTATGATAAAACTATTAAAATTTTGTGTCACATGTTATTATCGTGAGTCTACACCTTAAACTCACTCGTACTCCCAACAAGTTTCAGACTTGTTGCTGATTGGCTTGACCACCAAACTCGTTATTAATTACGGCAAGTTTGGTGGTGACAAATTAAATTTGTTGCAATAGGTAGCGGGTTTGCTGTCCTCGTATTCTAGCAAAAAATTTGCAGCATTATGACATTTAGGTAATTTTTTGGGAAAACGTGACAACATGATCAAAGTCTCCAAAATTAAAGAAATAATGACCAATATATCACATTTTTGGCATTTATATATCAAACTGTCACGTGAATAGTAAAATTTATCAGACTATCAATATTGAAGTTCCCTACAACTAGTGGCAAACTTGATGATCAATGATTTCCTGACATGCGACACATTTTCGTAGAAAAAGCTGAACGAAGTTCGTTACTTAGATGCATAACAATTAGCTTTTCCTACAAAAGTGTATCACGTGTTACGAAATTATTAGCCACCAAGTTCGCTACTTAGGTAAAAAAATTGCCAAAAACATAACAATTCAAAATTAAAGTGACAAAAAATAAATGATAACGAAGTAAATGTCATGATGCGTTCATTGACAGTGCTTAATTGCATGAATTCAAATTGAATAAGAAAGACAAAAGTACATGGTATAGCTACCTTATTCCTATTCTAAAACTTTCATCTTTTTTTTTTTTTTGGTAATCAAATTTTCATCTTTTTTACTCTTATTAGTGAGGGTCTAAAGTCCGTTATTTGTATTATTTTTTTAAGAAAATAGTTTTTCAATTAAAAAATGTCTGAAAATTTGTCAGATAATTTGAGAGGTTTTTCCAAAAAAAAAAAGTACAAAAATCATAAAAAGTTTTAAGTATTAGTTTTCATAAGCTAAAAAATAACAACATATCGAAAAATTATAAAAAATATATATCATTGAAAGTACTTTTTCAAAAAGGTCATCTATTTAAACACATGTTAAAATATCAATCAATATCAAATCTTACAAGTTATTCCTAGAGTTTTTTTATAATTAAAAGGTAAATGAAGTAGTAGTTGTTATTTCTTAGAGTGTACTTGGGTGTACTAAATTGGATCTGGATATTATGGTTATATGTAATAAAGACTCTTAAGCGCTGCAGAACAGGGGCCATTGCATCTCTAAAGTCTCTTCAACACTTGAGTTAGGGGCTTGCATTATGAGTACAATAGCATAGAGAGAAATGTCAAGCCAAATGACATAAATATTTTATTTATAATCTTTTAATTAGGGATTGATGGTTATCATTAAGGGATTTTATTGAGATATAAGAATTTTAGCTTTAGGAGCTATCCAATCATCCTAGTGACGCCATGTTGAATTCTTTAGACCTCACGGTTCATTATGTTAATAGTAAGGTTAATTTTCCAAAATGTGCCGAATTGCATAGGCTAGAGATCCTAGCCTAGAACATTAATTGCTCCCAACTTGGTGCTCTGTATAGGAATAAATATTTAGTACTATTGTAACATCAAAGATTCAGTACAATTCACCAATCAGAATATTACATGTCAGTCAAAATTCTCTCTTTTCTGCCACATTCTTTCTCTCCTCTGATGTGTAATGCTCTCATTTGTGGGATGCACTATCTAAATGCTACAGTAGCACCAAAGATTTATTCTGTATGGTAGCTTGGGTTACATTTGTCAATATTGTTTGTTCCCTGGTCTATTACCGTGATCGAGGTCACAATATGGAGAATAGTCTGATTGTCACAAAATAAATAGGCAGAAGATGAATGAGGAACATTACTATCAAGTGATGGAGAAAGTAACTATAAGAGAGAAAATTGCATTGAACAATAGGGGGAGAAAGTGTCCATAAATCATCCAATTATTGTTGGGTATAATATAACCCTTGCCAGCCAACCAATAATGTTGCCTTGTAATGTTCCAAAAAGTCATCTGAATTTTGTTTAAATAGATAAATCTATGCCAAATATTATTTTTCCCAAGAGCTTGGGTTTCAGTAGGCATGGCATCACAACGTTTAGGGAAGTTTGAAGGCGTCTGAATAAGAGATAGGATCAAAATTGGAAGGAAATGACATTAACATATGCACGATAAAAGGGAGAATGAGAGGATTGACGATTACGTTAAGGGCACAAAGATGAGTGGGAGCTGGATGTTGAGTGTTGAGTTGGACAGTCAAAGAAGAGGGCATATAAACAATGAGTGTTGTGTTTCTATATTCACAACCCATTCACGCAAACAATATAACATGAGTAGAGTAGAGTATCGCCTCTTAAAGATGACACAACGAAGTCTAACGTAAAAGTTTTGCTATTGATTGTTTTAAGGATTAAAGTGAAAACAAGCTTAAGGTGGAACACTACAAAAAAAAAAAAACAAGAAAGCTCTTGATTGTCTAACGTATTCTCTACTTTTTCTTTAAAAAAAAAAACAAGAAATCTACTTTATCGAGGAACCTATGCATTGACCAATATTATTAAATTTTGACTGGTAGTTGACCCAATTAAGATACTGTCTTAATGGGTCATTGGTTTAAACTTTAACCAGAGGCTTAGTGGTTGAATTGATTGGACTAAATATATATTATATAATAATAGTTTTACCATTACAAGAAAGTTACTTTGATGTAGATAGGGACGTGCAAAATAACCAAAAAAATTGGGTCGAATTATGAACCGAACTAAACCGCCTCATAAAATAACCGATTTTTAAAAATTATTTCATGAACCAAACCGGTTTTTAAAGAATCGGTTCATGAACCAAATCGGTTTTTAGAACCGGTTTAAGAATCGAACCGGTTTAAGAATCGAACCGTTTCTGAACCGAACCAAACCATTTTCAAACCGAACCAAATTAATTTTTATAACTTTATTTTTTATATTTTTAATTTTTTTTTCTTTTTAAAAGAGGGTCGGCCCGAACCGGTTCCGAACCACTTCCGAACCGAACCATTTAAACCAATTCGGTTCAATTTTTCAAAAAATCCGGTTTAATTCGACCCATGGAC
This sequence comes from Gastrolobium villosum, assembly GCA_032173675.1. Classification (NCBI taxonomy): domain Eukaryota; kingdom Viridiplantae; phylum Streptophyta; class Magnoliopsida; order Fabales; family Fabaceae; genus Gastrolobium; species Gastrolobium villosum. The sequence continues at coordinate 46,916 of JAVKPL010014623.1, forward strand.
ATCCCTAGGTGTAGTGGTTACACTTACATTCCTAACTTGCAAATTTCACATATTTTGCACTAAAACTAAAAAAATAAGTTCAACCTACAGGTTTGCAAATCATTGTATTTTTTTTTCTTATAAAATATTAACCGGTTTTAGATTTTAGTCTCTCCCACACGACGGTTAAAATCAGAAGCGAAGAATAAACAGATAAGCAACAACGATGGCAAGGATGCAAATTGCAAAGAAAGAGAGATCATATTCTCAAAAGAGCAATGCTCATTAATTATGAAAATTTTCGTTTCGGTACAATTTCATCTTTTTTACTTTTATCAATATTATTATTACCTATAATATTGGCAAAACTCTTTCATATTACCAATCCTCGGCATAAGAAAATGTATAAAAAGCCAGAGAGCAAAAGAGGAATAGAAACAAAGAAACCCTTATGCAAAGGTTGAGACACTTGTGGCTCATCTTCGATAATGGGCTCTAACTTGAGAGAACGTGAGTATCTCCTATGATGTGTTGTTAGGAGGGACGGTGCAACTTCACCCCAGTTGTGGATAGATTTCACGTTCTTCACCATTTGAGATTGAAACTTTGATCTTTAGCAGAATAAGTTATGTTAAAGAAGGATTGTGATCGGTGTAGGAAAGATAGAGAAAGATTGTCAGATGATATTGAAGGAAGAAGTAACTGAATGAAGACAATAGGACACGAAACATGAGTTCTATATAATAAGGGTGCAAAGAATCTATATTTGGTGTGAACCCGGAATAGGAGGACTTTACAAGGGAGCTACAACAATTGTAGGGTGGAAGCACTAAATTTTCAAGGATTGAAATAACTCATGGGGAAACTAGTATTTCAATATTCTTCACGACAACTACATATTCCGTTTTGGTTGTCACATTTAGAGTTGTAACGTTCTACATGATTGCTTTTTCAACAAAATCCGTATAAATATATGGGTACAGCCAATCTTTTTTTTATATATCTTTTTTATTTCAATATTTTTTTCTTTATTTTTTCTACCATTTAAAGAAGAGAAAAAAAAATGCTAATTTGCACAAAAATGATGGAAGAGACCATTTTTGTTACGCTTGGTCAAAAAAATTACCAGACTGCCATGCCAATAGTAAATTTTCCCAGAATGCCATATGGGACAATTCGCTACACTGTGTAGCGAAATATACTTACAAATAATTCGCTACACAATATAGCGAATTATGCCATGTCAGAATGCATAGTCAGCAAAAATGACACGTGTCAAGCAGTAGTAATTCGCTACCAGCCTATGATGTTCGCGAATGATTTTTTGACACGTGCATGACACACTTTCGCAAGAAAAAACTGACGTGTCATAATTCGCTATAACTGGTAGCGAATTTGGTCTACAATATGACCACGTGTCACGAAATTATTGGCCATGAAATTCGCTACAATGGTAGTGAATTATGACACGTGGCCATCTGGTAAAAAATACTATTCGCATAACATTTCGATAAAAAAATTGACAAAACGTGATATTTTGGTCAAAAATGATTTTGTCAAAGGTAAGGGAGTAAATATGTTATGGGCTAAGCTTTGGTCTAAATAGGTAACACCTATGTAAAATATTTTAACTTGACCTTGTCCATTGGCTTGATGTTAACTACGTACGTTATCCAAAAAAAGACTTGACTTGACTTGAATTAAAAAAAAAAAAAAAACTAGACCTAGATCAATTAATTATTTAAACCTATTAAGTCTTAACAACTATAAAAACTAGAAAAAAAAATATATTATTTATATAATTATTTAATAAAAATTATTTTATTTTAGTTAAAATAAATAACACAATATATGTTGGCCCATAGGCCAGACTTTATAAAAGTATGTTTACATCTATTCTTCTAAACAAGTTTTTTTTAATATCCAATTTTTTCTCTGTTTTACTCAATATATTATGTCAGGTCTAAGTTAAGGTAGCTGATCCGTATGTCCTAATAGGCCGCTAGTCAAAGGTGTCGAATTAATGTGACTAGCTAGATATATGTGATCATTATTGAATAATTACTTTTGAAACTACCGTTTATATTTAACCATCCATAGTTATGCCTTTCTAAGTTCTAACTTCTCGTAATCTAACTTCGTAACAAATATTCTCATACTAAATAACATTACAAGAAAAATCCGAAATCTCCATTAACTTAAATTTTATAACATCCCACTAGGCACTAGCAGGTGCTAGTAAGAATTGGCGTTTGGATGATTAGGTGGTTGGTAGCGCTAATCTTTAGTTTCAAGCCGTGCGTATTACATTAGCAAAATCATTTCTCTAATCCATTCGTTATTTTCATATGCAACATGGAAAATTGTCCGTTGGTATATGTATGGAAATTGAAAAAATGATTAGGAGTTTTATTTAGGGTGATTCTCAAGATCACATAAAAGCTCACTTTAGGATGAGACATCCTCCACGCCGATTTAGGTCTAAAAGGTATGTGTGCGATGAATGATGTGTTTGTAGGTAAACTGATTTGGAGGTTGTGTTTAGATAAACAGTCTTTGTGGGGAAGGATTCTACGGGCTATATATGATCTTAATGGTGAGCTTAATTTTGTTTTGTAATGAGTCTCCAATTTATTATGTATTAAGGATTAATATGAGCATAAAATTGATTTAAAAATAATTAAAAGTTATGAGAATTATAATTAAAGTGTTATTTTATTCTCAGTAATATTTTCATAAAAATTCTTATATTTTGCAGTAATTTTCAACTCAATAAGAAGATAAATTGGAGGGTCCAAGTGGATTTGTTTTGAATTTCCGAATCATATAATTGATTGAAGATCTTATTGAAGATTCTCTTGAATATTTTTAAGCAAACTGTTTCCTTTAAATATAAAAAGAGAAGATTTTGAAGATTTGGTTAAAGATATGATTGAGGATTATAGTAAAGATTTAATTGAAGATATTATGGGAAATTAAAAGATATGGTTTCATCACTATAAAAAAATGGCACATTCATAAAGAAGAAAGCTTTTCAACAATTGAGAAGAGGAAATCCTACTTTGGAGAGAGAAACATGTCTTTCATGCTTTGGAGTATCGGGAGCGATTTGAATTCAAGAACAAGCTGGGGGTTTTGAGGATTTTTCACGCCATTACACCAATGGAGTTTGGGGGATTTTCTTTACTTTCTATTGTCTTTGATTTCGCTATGTTAGACTAGATTTTTATGTAATTAATGGTTTATGGAACCCAATTGAGTTATTATGTTCATGAATTAAATTGTCTCTATAATTTTCTTTTTATAATTGAATGAATTTATCTATGTTTAATGTTTTCTATGAGTTTTCTCATTGTAAACTGATTTAGGGGAATAGTATGACAATAGGGATGTTGGTGCATGATCCCTGATTTGATAAATTCATCATAATTCTTGTGATCTAGGGATAGACATTGGGTAATTATGCAATCTTTAGATTCTTGTTGTTAATGCATGTTTTCTTGGGGAACTAGGATTCTTTCAAGATTACATGGAATTAAGGTAACAAGGGATTCAGCAATAATTACTTTAGAGGAATCGATTGACATTATATTAAGGTCGATTATTTGATTGTTTAATCCATAACATAAGAAGGATATTGGGGGAAATTGAAACCTTAACTACTCTTTTTCTTGATTTTCAAAACCAAATTCTTTTTCTTTTCCTGCTTTAAATTCTGGAATTACATGTTCTCGCTTGTTCTTGATTTTCTTTCTTTTCATCTCAAACTCGATTGTCCAACTAAATCGTTGTTAGCGAACTAGTGCTTGAAAAACAATCCTCGTAGGAACGATCTCGTACTTAGTACACTTTTATTACTTTTACGACCGGTGCACTTGCCGAAGTCGCAACATTTTGTTCTCTGGTTGCTCCCAGTTGTGGGCCTCTTTATGTTGTGTTTAGGTGAAAATTAATTTGCAAGAGAACTAGAAATTGGAAAATGCGAAAACTACTCAATTCTGGAAAGATCGTTGGTTGTTTCACGATACTTCCCTTGCTGAACTTTCTTCTTTTGTTCCTTCGGCTGACTTCCTTCAGTTGACTTAACCAAGTGCCTTTCTGATTATGTTTCGGATACTAGTTGCTAGAGGATGGAAATGATTTCTGCTTGTCTTCCCTCTGTTGTAGTTCTAGACATTCGTAGTGTGTTACCACCTTCAGATATGGAGCCTCTTGATAAAAAACAATGGTGTTTGGGATCTGGAGAATTGGGGTGTGCATGAAAACCTTCTTGGAATAATTTTTTTAATTTATGCTCCCGGGAACAGAAATGTATATAAAGCTCTTTTGGTAAAATCGATTTTTTTTTCCCGAGATAAACCGATTTAATTTTTATGCTGGCGTATAGAAAAAAGAATCAAAGTTTTTCTGCTTTTTTGTTCTTGGGCACAAAATGAGAAACACTTATATCTCTCAATTGCTCTCCACCACTACCATCATCACCATCCCGACACGACCGTCGCTATCATCGTCGTACCACCATCACCACCACCACCACCACTACCATCACCGTCACCAACCACCACCACCACCAACATCATAGCCACTGCAATCACCACCACTACCGCCACCGCCACCGCCACCACCACCACCATTACCACCGCCGCCGCCACCACTACACCACCGCCACCATGGCATCTCCATCACTATCCTCACAGACAGTATTGTCACCACCACCACCACCACGCTACCATTACGCCACCGCCATCGTCACCGTCGCAGATACTATCGTCGCCACCACTACCATTATCACGTGATTGCCACTGCCGCTGCCACTACATCATCGCCACCACCATGCCTCCACCATTTTCACCACCATCGTTGCGGCCACTACTATCACCATCACCACCTCTATGTCACCGCCACCATCGCCACCACCACCACTATCATCACCGCAGCTACTACTGTCACCACCATTACCACCGCTGCCGCCGCTACCATGCCATCACCACTACTTCCACCGCTACCGCCATCACCACCACAACACCACTAATATAACTACCACTGCCGCCACAACCACCACCACCACACCATATGAAAAGGAAAGTGATGATCCGAAAAAATTTGTGCTTAATAGGAATGATTTTTTATTCTATTATTTGTTGTGTTATCAAACACAGTTCTCATTCTCGGTATAAAAATAAAACATGTTATTAAACACATTTTTTCTCAAAAATTGTTCCAAGGCACATAAATAGAAAATAATTGTTTCTTTTCAGAAACAGTGTTAGGGAACAGAATAATGACCATGCACACCCTTGGTTTCAGTTCAGGTGCTATACACTTTACTTAGTGGTTCTCATGATTTGGAGTAGATTGGTTGGGATGATTGTTGTTGGTCTAAAATTCGGAAGTTGAATGGTCCTCATCAGTTAAAACTTCTTCCATGGAGGATTGCTTACAGTAAATTACCCACTAGAATCTGATTTGCTTCTTGGTCTAATGGAGACAACACTTGTCATGTGTGTAGACAAGAGGAAGAGACAATTCTTCATGCTTTAAGAGATTGTTCGGTGATTCGTGAATTATGGTGCGTTTTTATTCCTTTATCTTTACTTGAAGAATTTTTTCAAGGTGATTTGTAATATTGGCTGCGTGAATTTTGGTTCCTTGAGAAGCTAGATATTCGCAATTGGTCTTCCTTTTTTGTTTTTTTCCTATAGACTTGGTTTTGGCGAAATCAGGTTGCCCACTCTCTTATGATGGTGGCTCCATTACCGCATTCTATTGCTTTTATACAGCGACAATTTGCGGATATGATGGATATTTTTACTTATGATCTTCCTTATTCGGTGGATTTTTTAGTCCGTTAAGAATCTCCAACGTTTGGTTTTATTAAGCTTAATGCAGATGGTGTTGCAAGAGGAGCTCCTAGTTCAGCTACTTATGCGGGTTTATTCCGTAATTGTTATGGGGCTTGGCTCGTGGGGGTTTTTGTCTCACATTGGCATCTGTAATGCGCTTAGTGTAGAATTATGGGTGGTTTGGAATGGTCTTAATTTTGCTTGGTAGAGAGATAGCGTCGTCTAATTCTTGATAGCGATTCCACTTCGGTGGTCACTTTGCTCACTAACAGGGGTGATGCAGCTTGTGGATCTCATTTGGTGACTTAGATATGAACACTTCTTAATTGTAAGTGGCAGGTTTCGGTAGTACATGTTTTTAGAGAAGCCAACAGTTGCGCTGATTGTTTAGCTAATCTTTCTCTAAATAATTCTGGCAATATCAGATGACACTATCTACAATGAACCTCCTGGTTCGTTGAAGCTTCTTCTTCGGGTGGACATGACGGGCATTTCTCACTTACGGAGAGGAAAAGGCTAGTATTTTTTTGTCTTAGTTTGTTTTTGTTTTTGTTTTTATTTTTCTTTTAATTGAAAAAAAAGTATTGGAGTTGTTGTTGTCTACCAAAAAAAATTGGCGTCATTTACTCTCCCCTCTCCCTCCCGAGCAAACCTTACTGCTGTATCATACATCCCTTCTAAAAATAAAATTTGAATTTAAAAGAAATTATGAGAAAAGATTTGGATTCAAGTGATATTAAAAATTCTCAATTTAGGAAAATGATGTACCCAACTCAGGTACAATAGTAGCACAAAACAAAATTCCCTCCCTATGATATTTGGCCGGTGTATTTTGCTATTTTTTCTTCGATTTATTCGTTTTGTAGAATTGCTTTGAAGTGATCTCTGCTGGTTTAATTCCCCTGAAGACAAACCAAAAAAGAAAAGAATTGGCGTTATCAACACAACACTTAAGCAACATCACTTTGTCCTTTGTTTAAAACTATATCTTCTTCTCGTCACTGATTGCTCCACCCTCATTAGCACTTTTAACTTAAAACAACAACCGACCTATAAATGTTATCATTCTTTTTTCTTTTTTTCCTGCATCATCGCTATAGTGCCTCTACTATCTTCCAAACACTGCCAGTCTGCCACTATAACAACAAAAATTTAAAGAATTCAATTTACCCAAAAGAAATAAATTCTATTGAAGTGTGGAAACATATATGCCAAAACTCTACCACTACCAACAAAGTAATTAAATTTTAAAGAATTCAATTCATCCAAGAATTAAAGGATGCCTTTAGATAAGTTTTTTTTTTTTTTTAAGAAAAATGCTTCAATTATGTAATTATTTATAATCTTTTCATAAGTTTTTTTTTTATTTCTGAGAAAAGAACTTGAACTAATTTTATTTTTTTGGAGCTGATTTCTAAAAAACATCAATTATTTTAATTTTATAAAAATATTTTTTAATTTTAAATATCCTTTTTCTTAAAATTAAGACAATCAATAGGGTGGCAATTCTTTATAAGGCTCGGAACATATTTTACAATATCGTCTTAAAGTGCCCATTTGGATCCTCTTTTTTTTTTAGTTAGAAGTTACTTCAACCTCCTTTGGCACAGGTGGTAAGGAGCCTGGGCCTCTTAACCAGATGTCTCGAGTTCGAGCCCTGTGAATGGAAAAAAAGGATTTGGGAGAGCCTCCCTTGAAAGGGTCCGACAGTGCTCGATGGGGATTAGTCTTCGGTTACTCATAGAATGCAGTAAAACTGAATATCTCATTGTATTGAATGAATAGGAAATGTACACTGTTAAACCTCCTGGTAGCTGACATTTTGGACCCTGGTCAACTTGGTTTGCTGCATTAGGAGGCTGGTTGTTTAGTTTTCTGGTTTCCTTTTTTCTGCTTTGCTGTTTTTGTTGTTCTGCTGGTTTCTGTTTTGTTCCTGTTTGTTTCTGCTTCTATGTCTTTTGTTGGGGCTTAGCCCCATATGAATACCAAAAATAAAATAAAAGGAAATGTGCACTGCTCACTTATATATATACATCAGCTATACATATAAAGCTGATATAATTGGAGCGGGAAAGTTAACAGTATAACTAACTAATATTGTAACTAACTAACTGAAATATGAAATTAACTTATCAGTAAAAGTTAACATTAACTAACAGTAACTTCTATGCCTAATACCCCCTCTCAAGTTGGGAGTAATATATCTCTTAAATCCAACTTGGAAATCTACAATTGAAACTGGGGAATCGACAAAGCCTTTATAAAGAAGTCAGCAATTTGTAGTGAAGAACGGATTGGGAGAAGATGAATGAGGCCATCTTGAATGCGTTCTCTAATGACATGACAATCAATGTCTATGTGCTTACTTCTTTCATGGAATGTGGGGTTATGGGCAAGGTAAATAGCTGACTGGCTGTCATAGAACACATGGATTGATTTGGTAAGCGGAAGTTGTAAGTCTCGAAGTAGGAAAGAAATCCATTGAAGTTCACAAGCTAAATTTGCTAAAGCACGATATTCTGCTTCGGAGGATGATCTAGAAACTGTTGTTTGTTTCTTAGTCTTCCATGAAACAAGATAAGAACCTAAGAAAACACTCAATCTGGAGACAGAGCATCTTGTGTCAATGCAGCATGCCCAATCTCCATCAGCAAAACCGAATGGAATGAGATCATTTTGTACAGGGAAAAATAGTCCCTTCGATGGAGAAGCTTTGAAGTATCTGAGTATTCGAACAGCAGCCTGATAGTGAGTCTCCATAGGCTTAGCTACAAATTGAGTAAGTTGTTGAACAGCAAAATTGATATCGGGTCTTGTATTGGTGAGGTGCAACAGTCTGCCAACCAATCGTCGATATGTAGCAATATCTAAGTAGGGATTACCATGTTCTTTCTGTAACTTGACTGAGGGATCCATAGGATGGAAGCCGGCTTAGAAGTAAGAAGACCAGCATCATGTTAGGCACTCGGTTCCCTCAAACTCGGCTAGGGAGCCTTTTGTGCGAAAGTCAAACAACCAGATCCTCTATCTCAGATCTCGGCAGTACCTCGGCCTGAATATCACCAGGTCGAACTGCGCAGCGGAAAAATCAAAACAAATAGGAGAGAGAGAAGAAGAACATAACCAGTTTTTAACGTGGGAAACCTTCTCCAATGAAGAAGTAAAAACCCACGGGACTTAGTCCAGATCAAAAAATCCACTATGAAGATAATGGTTACAAAGAATCAAATGCACCAATGTGGTGGTTAACACAACCTCTCCAACAATGGTGATAATCAAACTACCCTAGAGATGTTTCACTCAAACTCTTTCTAGAGATCTCTCAAATGCAAAGCATAAAGCTTTGCTCAAACAATCAAATCTCAAATATCTCAAACAATTTTCTCTCAAAACATCATCTCACTTCATACACTCAACCTCACACTACATGCTATATATATATAGGGGAGGGAGATGAACCACTCAAGGGATGTGACCCTTGATCCTTACACCAAGAATGGGGAGTTCCAACTTCTTGGTACTTGTGCCAAGCATTGATGGAGGAACAACATCCAACAAATCTCCCCCTCCGACTTCAATGCGTCGGCTTCAGCATCAACCCGGCTCCTTCACAGCAGTCTTCAAATTTCCTTGCTGGAACCGTCTTCGTCATCATATCGGACCAATTTTGGTCAGTGTGCACCTTGACGAGTTCGAGCTCTCCGCCCTCCACCATATCCCGGATCCAGTGATACCTCATATCTATGTGCTTAGTGCGGGAGTGATAGGTCAAATTCTTTGCAAGATAGATTGTGCTTTGATTGTCACAACCCAGCTCGTACTTGTCTTGCTCATGGCCGAGTTCTATGAGGAACTTCTTCATCCACAGCATCTCTTTGCTTGCCTCAGTCGCGACAATGTACTCGGACTCAGTTGTCGAAAGTGCAACACATTTTTGAAGTCTTGATTGCCAAGAGACAGCTCCTCCGACAAATCTCATCATGTATCCCATCGTAGACTTCCTCGAGTCGAAATCTCCCCCTAAATCAGAATCTGAGTAGCCTTGCAACTCGGCTTTGCCTTCTCCAAAAAGTCGGTGGTACCTCGGAGGTGCTTGAAGATCCACTTCATTACTTCCCAGTGCTCTTTGCTGGGGTTTGACAAATACCGGCTTACCATTCCAACAACATATGCCAAGTCAGGTCTGGTGCAAACCATTGCATACATCACGCTTCCGACGGCAGAATGATACAGGACTTTCAACATCTCATCTTTGTCTTCATCAAATCTCGTACATTGCTTCTGGTTCAGTTTTATGTGTCCGGCTAGGGGGTGCTCATTGTTTTGGTTTTGTCCATGCTGAATCTCTTCAATATCTTCTCAATATACTTCTCTTGGCTCAGCCACAGTAGCTTCTTTTGTCTGTCTCGGATAATCTTGATTCCGAGTATTTGCTTTGCAAGGCCGAGGTCCTTCATTGCAAAAGACGAGCTTAACGCCTTCTTCAGGGCAGCTATCCTCGATTTGTCTTTCCCTACAATAAGCATGTCGTCAACATATAACAACAATATCAAAAAATCTCCGGCCTCATACCTCTTCATAAATACGCAGTGGTCGATTTCTGTCTTCTCAAACTTGTGATCAGTCATGAAGGATTCAAATTTCTTATACCACTGCCGAGGTGCTTGCTTTAGGCCATAGAGGCTCTTCTTCAACCGACATACCAAGTCTGCTTGGTCTGGAGCTTGGAACCCCTCAAGTCTGCTTGGTCTGGAGCTTGGAACCCCTCTGGAGCTTGGTCTTCATGTCCATTTGTTCTACCTCGAGGTCCATCGAAGCTGCCATAGCTAACACGGTTCAGAGGAGAAAAAATCTCTTCAAAGTCTACACCTTTCTTCTGATTGCAGCCATTCACTACAATCCGGGATTTGTATCTCGGCTTCTTCCCGTTCTCTTCATTCTTAATCTTGTACACCCATTTGTTTTTCAGAGTTCGCCTTCCTTCAGGCAACTCAGTCAGTTCATAAGTTTGATTCTCGTGCAGAGACTTCATCTCATCTTGCATTGCCTTTTCCCATTCTTCTTTCTCTGAGCTCGTCACAGCCTCATCATAACTCTGAGGCTCACTGTCATCAGCTACAACGGTGTATTCATCATATGACTATCTTGTAGAGGGTCTTCTTTCTCGAGTTGGATATCTCGGTTGTTCTTCAGCTTGAGGACCCGGTTCATCATTCTCATCCCGGATCTCATCTTCAACTCGGATCTCATTACCAGCATGTTGTTGATCATCAATTTCTTCATTTTCTTGATTTTCTCCCCCTGCTTCAGCTCGGACATAAGGGATGGGTTCTTCACGGCTGACAGTAACCCGAAATTTGGGCTTCGAGATGTCATAAATGGTCTCATCTTCATGAAAGATCACATCTCGGCTTCTTACAATCTTCTTATTGATTGGATCCCAAAGTTAGAACCCGAACTCACGGCTCGGCGAACCAAGATAGATGCATTCTTTTATCTTTACATCAAGTTTTGCCCTTTCATCTTTAGGGACATGCACGAAAGCTCGGCATCCAAATACCTTCAATTGATTATAGGCCGCTTTCCGACCTGTCCAGACTTCTTCTGGAATTTCTCCTTCGAGTGGCTGTGATGGTGAGAGGTTGATCAAGTCAACCGTAGTTTTGACGGCTTCTCCCCAGAATGATTTCGGCAATCCGGCATTGGATAACATACTTCGGACCTTCTCTTCAATAGTCTTGTTCATCCTCTCAGCAAGTCCATTCAACTGTGGAGTCTTGGGGGCGTCTTCTCAAGTCGTATCTCGACCGCTCTACAATATGCATCAAAAGGGCCGCAATACTCACCACCATTATCAGATCGGACCACCTTCAATTTCTTGCCAGTCTCCCTTTCAACCATAGCATGGAATTATTTAAAGGATTGGAGTACCTGGTCTTTAGATTTCAACAAATACACCCATACTTTGCGGGAATGTCATCAATAAACGAAACAAAATACTGAGCTCCACCAAGAGATCTTTCCGACATGGAGCAAACATCAGTATGGACGAGGTCAAGAATATACCTGCGTCTTCTGGGCTGATCCGGTTTCACGAAAGAAACCTGGTGCTGCTTTCCAGCCAGGCAATGCGTGCGACTCTCCAACGCTTGGCCTTTCAACCCGGTCAGTAATCCTTTCTTGAGTAGGATCTGGAGCCCTTTCATGCTCATGTGATCGAGGCACTTGTGCCATAGCTCCAAGCTCGGTTCATCTCGGAAAGAATTGGCTTATCCGCCATTTATCTTTCCTTGTATCACGTACAAAGAGCCTTCCTTCTTACCTTGGGCAACAACCAAGTTTCCCTTGGCTAATTTTCATCTAACATTGCCGAAGTAGTTCATTACCCCGACATCATCAAGTTTGCCCACCGAGATTAGGTTCGATCGCATGTCAGGAACATGCCTTACATCTTTCAATACAAGTCGGCATCTGACATCCGTCGTCAGAGTTACATCACCGACACGAACAATTTTGCTGGTCACCTGATTTCCCATCTTCACGACTCCAAAGTCACCACCTCGGTAAGAGGAGAAAAACCATTTGTGTGGAGTAACGTGGAAGGAGGCACCAGAGTCAACAATCCAGGTGCAATCATCATACGCAACATTCAAATAATTATCCTCACCTAGGAGGAATATCTCGGCATCAGGGTTGGCAGCCACCGCAGTGGTGCTCTTGTCTTCCCTCTTCTTGGGAATAATCTGATCCGGCATTACGGAGCCGTTCTTCTCATCATTCTGCAGGGTCCAGCAGTCCGGCTTCTTATGACCTGTCTTTCCACAGTAAAATCACTTCAACTCATATTTCGGCTTTGACCGACCTCTGGACTTTCCTCTTCTATCACGATCTCGACCCCGGCTTTTGCTTTTATCCCGAGAGTCGGATTTCCCTTTTTTTCTTAACAACGTTGGCCTCAGACGTGCTCGAAGTACCTCATTCTTTTCTCCTGGATTCTTCGCCCAGGAAGCTGTCTATCACGACATCCATCTTCAACTTTCCATCTGGAGTTGAATTATTCAAAGTCACCACCAGAGTATCCCAGCTTTCTGGCAGCGAGTTAAACAACAGCAATGCCTGCAATTCTTCATCAATTTTCATATCAGCTTTTGACAGCTGACTCACAATACCTTTGTAGGTGTTGAGGTGTTCTATCATGGTCATGTCGTCGATCCTTGTGTTCCAGCTTCACAAGTCGGCGAACCAGATGTGCTTTGTTCCTGGGAGTCTTCTTCTGAATCAAGGATTCCAACTTTGTCCACAACTCATACGCGTTCGTGAACTCGGACACGTGCTTAAAGAGGCTCTTGTGAGTATATTTTCTGATTGTAGCTACCACTTTACGACTCTGGATCTCCCACTCCTTATCTGTTTTGCCTGCCGGTCTGTCATCAAGGATAATGGGCTCATGTAAATCTTTGCAGTAAAGATGATCTTCTATCATCGGTTTCTAGTAGGTGAAATTGTCTGTAGTCAGCTTGAACATATCTCCATCATGGGTGATGCCACTGGTCTCCATCTCGTCTCCCTTAGAACCTGTCGAACCCGGGCTCTGATACCACTGTTGGGAACTCGGTTCCCTCAAACTCGGCTAGGGAGCCTTTTGTGCGGAAGTCAAACAACCAGATCCTCTATCTTGGATCTCGGCAGTACCTCGGCCTGAATATCACCAGGTCAGACTACGCAGCGGAAAAATCAAAACAAATAGGAGAGAGAGAGAAGAAGAAGAACACAACCAATTTTTAACGTGGGAAAACCTTCTCAAATGAAGAAGTAAAAACCCATGGGACCTAGTCTAAATCAAAAAATTCACTATGAAAATAATGGTTACAAAGAATCAAATGCACCAATGTGGTGGTTAATACAACCTCTCCAACAATGGTGATAATCAAACTACCCTAGAGATGTTTCACTCAAACTCTCTCTTGAGATCTCTCAAATGCAAAGCATAAAGCTTTGCTCAAACAATCAAATCTCAAATATCTCAAACAATTTTCTCTCAAAACATCATCTCACTTCATACACTCAACCTCACACTACATGCTATATATATAGGGGAGGGAGATGAACCACTCAAGGGATGTGACCCTTGAGCCTTGCACCAAGAATGGGGAGTTCCAACTTCTTGGTACTTGTGCCAAGCATTGATGGAGAAGAAGACTTGATTAATAGAGATGGATCTGCTGCAGATTGATGATAGGCAAGAGTATGTAGAGATGAAAGCAATTTGGCATTCCATTATCTACTAGCCTGTTTAAGGCCATATAAAGATTTCTTGAGTTTGCAAACTTGATTAGATTTGGTGCTATTGACTCCTGGAGGCAGAAGCATGTAGACATCTTCATCCAAGTCACCATGGAGAAATGCATTGTTCACATCAAGTTGCTCTAAGTACCAGCCTTTGGCCACAGCTATTGATAACATTATTCTGGCAGTGGTAATCTTCACAACTGGAGAAAAGCTTTCAAGGAAATCAAGACCTTCAAGTTGGTTATACCCTTTGGCTACCAAGCGAGCCTTGTACCTCTCAATTGATCCATCTGCTTTGTATTTAATTTTATAGACCCACTTACATCCGATTGCTTGCTTTTCTGGTGGTAAATAAACTATTGACCAAGTGTTGGTGGATTTGAGTGCATCCAACTCAACCTGCATTGCTTGTTTCCAAGGTTCAAGCTTGACAGCTTGGGAATAGCTAGTTGGTTCTTTGTGGGTGGAAACAGCTAAACAAAAATGTTTGAAAGAAGGAGAGCATTTATCATAAGATAATACAGAGGATAAAGGGTAAGGAGTGGTTGTACCTGAAGATGATTTGGTACAGCTGGCATCTATCATCAAACAATGGAAGTCTGCTAAATATTTAGGTTGAGAACAGATTCTGTTTGATCTTCGATGGGGAAGTGGGGATAAAAGATTGGTTTGTATTTGGGTATTGTCTAAGTTATTTTCTATTATGGCTGGATTATGCTGTGTGATAGATGGTAAGGGGGAAATGTAGGGGAATCATATAAGGTTTCGGGTATGGGAGGATTTGGTAATGAATTTGATGATACAGTATTTTTAAGTGGGAAATTATTTTTATAGAACACTACATTTCGTGAGATAAGAATGGTTCTTGTATTTACATCAAATAACAAGTAGCCTTTGGTATTAGTCTTGTATCCAATGAAAATGCATTTTTGAGCTCTTGGAGAAAACTTATTTCTGGTACTTGGTAAAGTGGTTGCATATGCCAAACAACCAAAGACTTTGAGGTCCATAAGTGTGGGAGGTTTGCAGTATATAAGATGAAATGGAGTCTGGTTATTTATGACAGGAGTAGGTGTTCTGTTTATGAGATGGACAGCATGGGCAATGGCATAGCACCATAAGCTAGGAGGTAATTGAGCTTGAAAGGATAGGGATCAGGCAGTGTTTAGGATATGTTGATGTTTTCTTTCCACTCTCCCATTTTGTTGGGGACACTCTACACATGATCTTTGATGAATGATTCCCTTGTTATTAAAGAACTCAGTCATGATAAACTCTTTACCATTATCACTTCTCACTGTTTTAATAGAAGTTTGAAACTGATTTTCAACCATGTGAACAAACTGTTGCATAAAGGGTCGAGTTTCACTTTTATTTTTCATAAGAATGGCCCAAGTAAATCTGCTATAATCATCTACAACAGTAAGGAAATAACGATGCCCATGAATAGAAGTGATGGAAAAGGGACCCCAAATGTCAACATGTATCATTTCAAAGGGTTTATGACATTGAGAGAACTACAGGGAAATAGAAGTCTTTTCTGTTTTGAAAAATGACAAATATCACATGGATTTATGTCTTTACAAGAAATGAAAGGAAAATTTAAAGCTAAAGCTTTTGTTACAGAATTGGATGGATGGCCGAATCTATAGTGCCATAACTTGGAATCATCAGTTTTTGTGTGATAGCAGGAGTTGTCTTTAGGAAAGTTTCCATTGTCTTGAAGAACATATAAGCCATTGGATTGCCTAGCTGAACCAATCATCTTCTTGGATGGTTTATGTAAAATTGAACATGTTAATTCATGAAATGTAACATCACAATTACAATCATGAATCAGTTTAGTGATAGAGATAAGGTTGACATGAAAGATAGGTACATAAAGGACATTTTTCCAGATGATATCTGAAGATAACAGAACTGAACCCGATTGAGTAGCATATATTTTTGTACCATTTGATAGCGAGATAGGTATTGGTTCAATTTTGTGTATAGAAAACAGATTGGGGAGCAGGTGATATAATCTGTGGCACCCGAATCTAAAATCCAACCTTTGGTCATATTACTTGGCTTTATTTCTATGTTGAATGTTGAAGCTTGTATCATATTGGTCATGTGGCAGGTTGTTCTCCTTCTTTAGATCTTTTAATCAAATTCATCAGATCATGATATTGTTCCTTTGTAATCTTTATGTCAGATGACTGTTCTTGGTTTTCAATGAAACTATTGTCAGCATCTTGAAACTCATGGTTTATCATATTGGCATAATGTGATCCAGCATGTGGTCCTCTAAAAGATTGATATCCTGGTGGAAACCATGCTTGATGTAGCAGGTGTCCACTGTGTGATTTGTGCGTTTGCAATGAACACAAAATTTGTTACCACGACCATGTCCTCCATTGAGTCTTTCATTATTGATTCTGCTTCCATTGAATCTTTCATTGCTGGCTCGACCTCCATTGAATCTTTCATTGCTGATTCTATCATTTCTATAACGAAATGTGGGTCTTTGTTGTTCAGCTAGATTAATGATAGCTTGGTTTTCAATCGGTTCATTTGGAGTGACTTCAAGATTTAATCTTCTTTCTTGTTGTACTATCAAAGAGAAGGTTTTGTTAATATTTGGGAGTGGTTCTATGAGCATTACCTGTGTCTTGACATGTTCAAATTGAACATTCAATCCCTTGAGGAATCTGATCACATAGTCTCGTTCTTTGATTTCTTTGACTGGACTGACAGCACCACAGATACATGCTGGTAAAGGTTGCAAGCTATCTAATTCATCCCACAATGTCTTGAGGTGTGTAAAGTATTGAGAAACAGATCGATCTCCCTGTTGAATCTTGCTGATATCATCTTGTAAATCAGAAATTCTGAATATGTCATTCTGTGAGAATCTTTCTTTGACATTGTTCCATACATCAACAGCTTTGTCCATCCATAGTATGGATTGTGCTATCAATTCATCTATTGATTTGTGGATCCAAGAAAGGACCATAGTGTTGCATATGTCCCATGCCAGGAATAGAGGATCTTCTTCATTCGGTACTTCCGAGCTGCCATTAACAATGGTTAGCTTGTTTTTAGACTTCGGCGCCATTTTCATTCCTCTAACCCAAGTGTGATAATTTCTCCCATTGAGAGGAGGAGATACAAGTATCAGTGAAGGAATTTCGTTTAGGTGCAGGTAGTAATGATTTGAAGGGTTTGTTATGAACTCTGGAAGATTTGGAATTGGGTTTGCCATGATAAAATCAAAAAAGAAACAGTAGAAGAACAGAGATGAGCAAGAAAGAAGATGGAGGATAAGAAAGCAAGAAGGAAACAAGAAAGGAATTCAAGAAGAGAATTTGCATAATACCATAGCTCAATTAAAGCTCTGATACCATCATAGAATGCAGTAAAACTGAATATCTCATTGTATTGAATGAATAGGAAATGTACACTGCTCACTTATATATATACATCAGCTATACATATGAAGCTGATATAATTGGAGCGGGAAAGTTAATAGTATAACTAACTAATACTGTAACTAACTAACTGAAATATGAAATTAACTTATCAGTAAAAGTTAACATTAACTAACAGTAACTTCTACGCCTAATAGTTACGGCCAAAGGATACCTTTGAATTTATTCAAAAAAAAAAAAAAGTTACTTGTAAACATAAGTTAGGTTAAACAGGTTTTGAAAAAAACTCTTATAATAAAAAACTCTTTTTTTATAACGAATAAAAAAGCTAAAAGCTCTTAAGAGGAGTTTTTTTTAAAGCTCTTATCTGTTTTTCTTGAATTGTGTTTATTTTTATTTTTTAAATGAAGAGCTATCGAGATAGACAGATAAATAATTTTCTTAAAATATACGTTTTTAAGTAACTTTTAAGCTAAATAATTTATGTAATTATCTTTTAGCTCTTCTTCTTTTAAGTTTTTTTTTTTTTTTTTAGCTTTTCGTTATAAGTAACTTCTATCTTAGAAAGGATCCAAATAGTCTCTAACAATAACTCTATGCAATTTAATTTTCAGTATCTTTTCCAAGAATATTTAATCATCATCATTAACAAGTTCGCAACTACATTGTTACATTTATTAGGCCATGCACTAATGTTACAGCAACATACAGAATAAAGCCGTTATTACTCAAAGAACTCTTTCTTTCATCAGCCATTATTAGGACGTCATTTTCATTCAAGAAACTATCTTGAGCAATCGTAACTATGTTTTTTAATATATATTTCATCAAACAGACCCCTCTAAATTTGTTGTTTTTACGGCATGTTAGTTTATTTTTCCAATTTCTAAGTTTTATCTGAATTTAAAAAAAAAATTTGAGAAAAGTGGCAACCGAATGACAAGATTCCATTAAGCATTAAACAACTAGCAGTCAACGCATCAACAGTGCAAAAAAAAAAAAGATTTTATAAGAGTTATGTTGTAGGAAAAGTGATTGTGTTATGTTATAGAGATTCGTTTCGCGTGTCGAAATTTATTTTATTTTTTTTGGCTGTGGGCCCCACAAAATATTGTGTGTGTAAGAAATTTTTTATGATCATGTTAAACGATGGATGATAAACGCAAAAAGAATTTGGTTGAAGATCAATAGCCCAAAACAAACTATAAAAGCATGTTCCGAGCTCTTCCAGCAGAAGAGAGGTCAGCCAAAGCATAACAAAGTCATATCAAAAGATAGAATAGAAAAAAGTGTAAAGCGGTACGCTGAGAAATAATCCAGGAAAAAGAATGAAAAAAAAAAAACTCTTATATTTTGTTTCTTCATTTTTGGAGCGTACTCTTTCTTTATTCATTAAATACGTAGAACGTGTGGGTTATCAAAACACTTTTTTTGACTAGAAATCCATCTTAAGCGCAAAAATAATAATACGAGAGAGAGAGAGAGCAATAGGATAGAGACTGGCAAGAATATAACCGCTAACTTACCCATAAACGAATGAAATTATCTCTCATGAACTAATATGAGAAAATCTATTCATAAGTATATGAAAAAATTTCCCTGAGCTCATCTCACGTCTCAACAGAACTTTAACAAAAAATTGTTGAAATGTCTGTCTAACTCAAACTGACTACTTAGCAAGGCATTTTTGAAATGTGGACTGGCTAATTTAAACCAAAATGGCTTCTCAACACTACTCAAGAAAACAAACACCGACAATAAGTAAAACCGACTTCTCAAAACATTTACAAATAATAATTATGTAAAAAACCCGTTTGGTTAAATTCGATTTTTCAACTCGAAAAACAAAGTATTTTAATAAATAATGTTTGAAGTGTGATAAAATGAAAATCAATCCTAAAAACTAGTAATATTTTTGTAAAACAGCTTCTTTAAGTTCAAATAATTTTTAACATTGTTTTGGTGACAAATCATGAGAAACCTACTACTATAAACACTGTTCAACTATAATTATGACAGAGTAGTTAACAGCTAATAATTAACTTGGTAATTAGATCTTGTACTTAAGCACTCATAGTATAAATAAGATGGACTCTGTATAAAAGACAAATTCTCCCGAATTCTCTGTTTCAATAAACAATTAATCAGCTAAAACAGGGAAAGAATCGATGATGAAAAAAGCCCCAAAAAATAGACCAAACTTCAGTCTCCACTATTAGGAAAATATATTGCTGTGTGAAGCTAAAAAATCTTTTGAAAATCCTATCTAGTTTCCGATGCGCATAAAACTACCAGACTACGAGTGGATAATTTCCATAAATATTAAGTATGAACTTTGATATGTGAAAGAGACTTGTGCGTCTATGGTTTGATAAATGTTTAATCAACTCTGCTCTGTAAAAATATGCTTCAATACATGAACAGATACAGTTTTCTATTTCCAATTTTTTTTTGGAGGTGGGGGGTGGGGGTGGGGCAGGTTTAATACAATGACCTCCTTCAAATCACCCATGCTCCTCAGTACTATCTCACTCCTATTGGATTATTTCCATTGCAGTTAAACCCAAATGTTTGTAACCAAAAAAAAAAAAAACCCGAATGTTTACTCTGCTTTACCATTTACAATTAAATGCAATAGCTTTACTGAAGAATATGTATATTGAGTCTCACTAAGAACCGGTGTACCACGTACCTCATCAGCTAGCAGTGCTTTTCCTATTCCAAGATACGTAGGTCGTGTCCGCATAAGGTCTGCCCCAAAAAAACAAAAGCATAATATGTAAACAGCACCCAAGCTCAACAATTGTTTGGGAGAATAAGTTCAAAAGATATGATAGGAGAATGACAGAACATGCTTTCTTTGCAAATTACCATTATTTGGAATTCTTCGCGAGTATGATCTACATATTTTCATTATTTTTCTTCTATGTGAGAAGCTTTCACATTTTCAATTTCAAATAATAATTTCATGACTTCACAATAACTAGTATAGATATGCATTCACTCATTAATAAGGCCTTTCATTCCTGCCCTAAAAAATGGATTTAGTCTTTATCTGTTGATCCGATAGCAATTAATAGAAGTCAGTAGATCATATGACACCAGGGTTTAAAATCCTGTAAATAACTTTTACTGCAACTCAAGAACCTTGATTACTACTAATAATTTCTAGTGGATTATTAGTATAATTTTTTTTACTTTAAAGCAACTTTAAACTCAAAATAGAAGTTCTTAATAACAACTCTGTAAAGGAAAGGCAACCAAAAAAAAAAAAAAACTGAAAGGCTATCATGCGGTAGATTTAAGTGCTAGAGAAACTAAAATATAGCAGTGTTCAGCATCCTCCAGGCGAACTACATGATAAAGTGGCCTCTGTTGCACAAAATAATCAAAAAGCAATTAGGTAATTATGGAAACTATTATTACCTAGGAGTTTTCACATGAAGCAACAGGAAGATAATGGAGATCAGTAGACAAAAGGTGCCAACAAATAAATTGGCAACTCCGAGGAAGTCATTTTTTCCACCTAGCCAGTTTGATGTTGACAGAACAAGCTTCTTCTTTCCACCAAAACTGTAAGTGTTATAGTTATTCTTTAGGTGCACTACTATAACATCATCTGCATCCAAATCCTCTTCAATTCTACCATACAACTTTCGGAAGCTGGGGAGAGCAGCAGTCCGCATCCAAACTATGAGATCTTCTTGATCACTAAGCTGAATAAGGGAATAAGAATAGCCAAGAGAGAGAAGCAGAATAACATAATAGAACTCATTAGAATCAGCACAAAAGAATATAAAGGGTCGACCCAGTTCAAATACCCACTTCGTGAGCGTCTGAGGAAGGGAATACTCTAGGCAGCCTTTCCCCTGCATCTTGCAGAGAGGCTGATTCGAACCCCCGACCTGACACACCACGGCAATCAAGCTTACCGCTGAGCCAAGCCGGCCCTTCAATCAGCACAAAAGAATATATTATAAACAAATCAGTATATAAAGAAAATTTATTGAGGAAAAGAACTAGATACAAGAGATGCTTAATCCCCCCCCCCCCCCCCCCCCCCCCAAAACCCAAATTTCAACTTTAGTTTGACCTATTATTATAAGCTACTGAGTATTAATATTTCACGCTCATCCTCTGATGGTGCAACTGATTTCAAGCCAAAAGAAAAGGTGTTGAAAGTTTGCATATATAATGGTTTTTTTAAAAGTTTGATCTTCAATAGAACCCAATGGCATTGACTGAACCATGTGACCAACCCCATTGTGAGATATGATTTGATTGTTGTTGATTTATTGAACATCCATTTGCACATACATCCTTTGTTGGTGAAACTGATTTTAAGCGCCGACCCAAAAAAGGGGAAGCAAAACTCACTAGAAAAAGATATTTAAACCTGCACACCTCATCTCTTCCACATATCCAAAGGGAATCTCCATATAAACTTCCTCCTCCAAATCTCCATGAAAAAAGGCACTTTTAACATCAAATTGGTATAACTCTAACCCGAATATAGAAGCAAGGGATAGCAAGATTCTCATAATGTTCATCTTCGCTACAGGAGCACATGTCTCCTCATTGTCAATCGCATAAATCTGAGTGCACCACCAGACTGATCAACTGTATTAACCTTACTTTATAAAAATCTAGTGTACCATCAAATCAATATTTCAAGGTATATATCCATTTGCATCCTATTGGTCTCTCGACAATCTCCTATATTCCATCATTTTCCAATGCACTCATCTCCTCATTCATGGCTTGAACCTAGTTCTTATCCTTCAATGCTTTCTATACTAATGTTGGGATTCTGAAGAAATCTATGGGTCAAATGAAGCTCTAGTGCAGCAAGGACTATTTTTAGAAGAGACTAACTGAGAAATAAGGTACTTCATGCAAGACCATTTTCCTTTCCTCAGTGCAATTAGTACGTAATCTAGGACAGGATCATAGTTATTCCAAGGTATAATACAGTATTGGATTCAGAAATATAAGAACTAATATCTTTCTTCCTTTTTTTATTTCAGAACTAAAATTTATTAGTAAGGATGAAATGGAGTACTCAGCTTATGGAATGTTGTTCTTCCATTGAAGGCAAGGACAGGAGGACTCAATTTCATGAAATATGACATTAATGGAAATAAAGAAACATCACACGAAGGTTGATAGCATTTGTACCATTTCTTATTAGGAGCATAACCTACAAATACACAGTTGACAACACGACAGTACGAGCATCAAGTATGTAACGATATTAATGATGGATATAAACAAATGCAACACAACCACACAAGGTTGTAGCTCTACATAATAGGAACATAAAGGAAGAAAAATGTCATGGGACGAAGAAATTGAGAGAAATTTTGGTTGGCATACTCCCTACCATCGACAAAGCACAAATGTTCAATGAATTTCCCAAATTGTGTCCGTACCAAAGATAACATTAATTAAACAATTGGGATAGTTTCGATTGCCTTTCATGAGAAAAACCAGGTTACCTTAGTGCAATCATTAATAAACGAAACAAACCATTTGGAACTAGAAATAATTGAGAGGGATGCAAGACCAGGCATAAGAAAGAAAGAACACAAGATTCAACATTTTGATTGCAACCAGGACAATAAATTGCACGATAGTATTTAGCAAACTCACAAACATCATAATAAAAAGACTCAATAGACTCTTTCAAAAATAGAGATGGAAACTGATAAGATTGGATCAGAAATCAAGGAAATTAAAGAACACAAGCAAGTTTTTGGCCCAGATTAATATCTGAATTTTCTGTATATTGATGAATCAATGGCTACAGTAATGGAAATTTGTAGAAAAGGAAACTACTATACAGCAATGTTGTTACAGAAAGAAAGCTCTAAAGATAGAAGCTATAGATCAGCAGATTAGAGAGATGCTGAGCTCTCCAAGTCCCAATTCCAATTCCCAATTGACTCCGCTTCGCATGCCCAACTCACCATATAACCAACCTTCCTAACCAACTCAATACCTACATAACAGAATTGCACACACTTAATTACGTGTGCTATCATCCAGAATATTGTCATGGTTAATTATTCCCCAGTGACGTCTCCTACCATACAACTTCACATGTGTCGTATCAATACTCCCTACCTAAACACTCACCTTATCCTCAAGGTGAAGGACAACCTCTAAAGCCCTCCCCCGAGATCCCATTGCTCGAAATGTGGGGACGGACTTATGCAAGCAGGATAAGAACTTCCATCAGGATCCCATTGCCTTTCTCCAATCCTCAGTGATTGAGGATCATCTCAGGAGATGTAAAGTTTACTTCTTGGTACGAAGAAGTTATTCCAAGCTCCACATTAATGAAATAAATGTCATGTAAATCAAAAGCTTGATTAGGACAAAGCTTATGAAGTACAGCCAACACTAGTAGTTTAGCCATGACACAACTTCTCTGGATCATCATGTTTCTGACCGTTGCCATTCTCTCCAATTCCCCGCTTGCAACATATAGCTGATATGCATTTGACCAGCTCTTCAGAAAATTTACTAGGTATTGTAACTTAATAAGATATTTGGGCTCTAAAATATTCAACAAGACTGATTATATTTGTTGAAGAGCTTTGACCATACTTCATCATGGACAATGGTTGGGAATGACAATTACACAAAGATTTAGTTAAGGATTCTACTTGAGGAGATACTCTTGTAATTGCTGAATATTGAGATAATGACGAATGGTAACAATAAACACCAGAATCTAAGCGCTTTTCTTCTAGCTGACTTTTATTGTATTCTTTTCCCAAAGTTTGAAGCTCATTTCCATTATGTTCCCTTGGCAGAATCTCGAGCTCATGGTCATTGGATTGTATTGTAGAACATTCTCTTTTGGTTAAAAATTCAACTATAGAAACCTTGATGAATCGTGCTCTAACTGTTGTTTGATGATACTTTACACTTTTATCCTTAGTAGATGGATATGCAAAAGACAATTGCTAATCAAAAGCTTTATGGTACAAGGAGAAAATTTATTTCCAAATATACTACTTCCAACCCTAACACTGCAATTTCCTTAATCAATTGAACAAGAGATGAACACCTATTTCCAAGTGTATTTTCGAATAGGCATTTGACCTGAAGTTGGTCTTGTAATCTTCTCTCTAACTGTAGAAGCTCTTGCCTCAAAGTATCATGGACTTCACATGTAGGGGTCCGTTTTTTCCTAGCTTTAGCAAATTTCACGAGATAACCCGCATCTAGCTTTATTCAATTTGGAGCCTTAAGGTGGATTATCTGGATTATCCACAACTCTTCTTCTTTGATCGCTTATGCATTGGATGAGCGATAGATCCTCCACCGAACAAACATGCTTTCCAACAGTACCCCAAGCCACCATGGAGAGGAGAATGTGATTTCGTCTCCTCTAAAGCCCACACTATGTTGTGATTTATGTTACTTAATGGGTTGGCTTGAGAGTCCAAATTCCTGGACAATCCACTTTAGCCTAATTTGATAACACCTAGTTTTTTGGGCCCACCTGACTCAATCAAACTTGTTGGCTCACATGGCCACTCCTTACATAAAATGGACATGGAGAAACTATTCTCTTTGAATTGGGCTAAGTGCACCATTCCAGAATAAAAAATTTGGACCGGGTCTAAAAGATGACCCAACTCTTTGTTTGCCCAAATATGATCCTTCTTCAACCTCTTACACGTTCTTAGCCGCTTCTTTATTCCATGGCTAAGTAGCGATGAACCCTCCAACCTCACAAATAAATTCAAGTCCAGAGGTTTAGGTAACGGCGATGGGTGCTCCACCTCCTCCATTGATTGTGGCTTCAACTGTTCTTGGGCCACCTTTATTGAAACATCTCCTTCATTCATGACTTCATGAAATTCATTGATCTCTTTTACTTCCATGGTTTGTTTCCACGATTTCTTCTAGCATGTGCATCATCGGAGTTCTCCAATCTCCACCAACACCCTATAGCTTTTTATCGAATCACCACAAGTTTCCACCTTCTTCAGTAGAGATTTTTTCTGCATCTCCGTCTCATATTTAAGGAATATTGGTCCTACATATCAAGCGGATTCTTAAATCTCCTCACTCCTCTTCTCATCATCCTCAACCTTCTTCTTCTTCGGCGTCTTTGTTTTTGGTTTTGATAATTCCGATTTACTCTCATCTTCCAAACAAATCTCTAGTTGGTAGACCTATAAAAAAGCTTTTAAAAACATCCAACCACTTGCATTTGGATGGAGCCAACTCCAGCATATGTACCAACTTCATGCTCGACCCTTGAGTGCCTTCACCGCTTCGGACAACTTTGCAGATTCAGGAATTCCCTTCGCTTTGCAGTGTTGTTCAACACTGATAAGGCACCTATATCCTTCTCTGCCCTAGAAATCTGGAATCATGTTCCTCCTCTTCTTTTTTTCCTTTTTTTTGGTTGTTTTCAACACTACTGGATCAGGAGCTCTGATACCAATTGATAAGATTGGATCAAAAATCAAGGAAATTAAAGAACACAAGCAAGTTTTTGGACGACCAGGTTAATATTTGGATTTTTTGTATATTGATGAATCAATGGCTACAGTAATGGAAATTTGTAGAAAAGGAAACTACTACACAGCAATGCTATTACAGAAAGATCTAAAGACAGAAACTATAAATTAACATATTAGAAAGATGCTGAGCCTTCCAAGTCCCAATTCCAATTCCAATCCCAAACTCATTCCCTTTCGCATGCCCAACTCACCATATAACCAACCTTCCTAACCAACTTAGACAGCTCAGCACCTACATAACAAAATTGCATACACTTAATTACGTGTGCTATCATCCAGAATATTCCCATGACTAATTATTCCTATGTGACACCTCTTCCCATACACCTTCACATGTTTCGTATCAAAAACATACTTAAGTAAAACAAAGATGTCCAAGACATTGTGTTATAGCCAAATTTGAGAAAAAAACTCTGAACTAGACTCATGACAAGAGTATACTTATTAATCTCAGATAAAGGCGCGTAATGGCTGACCGTCCAAACTGCTATAGTGCCATAGCTGGTAGCGCCACATCGCTACTGTGCAAAGTGTACCTAAGTGATACACTAAATCGTACTCCACAAATATAAAACTTAAAATATGAAAATGTTACATAAAAAACAAATTTGAAGGACCTCAAACCCAAACATAAATGATAAATTGTCCATAATAACAATAGAAAACAAAATAGTCCAATATAAAAAAAAAGTTAAACCATTTACAGATAAATTGTTCAAACAGAAAAAAAAGTCCAACATAAACAGAATAAAAAACAAAACAAACATTGTAAAATAAAATAGTCAAACAGAAAGTAATAGAAAAAAAATATGAAGATAAAGTCATACAACAAAAACAAAAACCAAAAACCAGAAAAAACAAACAAACATATAATTATAGAATACATAAATACAAAAGCGAGAATAAACAGAAAATAAATAGACTAACAGAAAAAAAAAAAAAAAAACATTTGCTGATAAAATAAAATAAAAAACAAAAAATAAATACGAGAGGAGGAGAGAAGGATTTTTGAAAATAAACGAAAATAAATCCTTGAAGACGATGGGAGAGGAAAAAAATAAAACTGTGTTGCAACTTCAGACTTCAGAGTGGGATGTTGCAACTTCAGAGGAGGAGAGTTCTAGAAGACGTTTGGTTCTCCGCTCTGATAGTTGCCTCATCGTTACTTTTTTAAAAAGGTAAAATATTGCTTTTACCTTTTACCATTTTTAAATGCAAAAACATTTAAAAAGGAAGGTAAAAAGTCAATTTTACCTCCAACCTAAGTCCTTTCTTCTTCCCCTGCAAGCCCGATGATCCAGTTCTCCGAAATCACTATAGCGCGAGATTTGCGCCGCGATTCGGCCGCAATAGCATCCGCAAACAGCCACTACACTTCGCTTGACCATCGCGATGCGGTCTGTGGCGGCAGGCTGCCAGACCGCACCACAACTTTGCTATTTAGCGCGCTATTCACAAGTATGGACAAGAGTACAACTACTTTTGATCAGCTTGCATATTAAGGAGATCGTATAACCCTCCCTGTTCCTTAGTAACTCCAATCGTCCTCCCCAAGATATTAAAAGACACAATGAGAATAAAAAAAGGTTACCACACAAGTTTGGTCTATGGTTAGCTTTTGAATAAAAGTAACACTATTGAAAGCTTATGAATATGGAGCGGATTGTTGAAATATTGGGAAGAATACCACAATCTGCAACTTACGATACATTAGCTATAGTTACGATACATTAGCTATAGTTACAAATAGAAATTTTTTACTACTTACCAACAAGAGTTTGGGATTTTCCCAGGAGAATATAAGTAATAAACAAAAAAGTTTGTAAATATAACTTGCCCCATAAGTAATAACTAATATGACAAAAAATGTAAGGAATGGAATGGAAAGTGATCAATACTCAGTAGCACCAAAGTCAATACAATACTAGAGGCATTAATGGATTGAGAACATAAATTCTCACCCATCACAGTTAAAGTACAACGGCCAGAATGCTAACTGAGAGGATCAATGGGAGTCCGAACTCCGCTTACCTGTACTAAGGGTTCGAACTTCAACTCCCACCTTTGGGGCTTTCCCCGTAATCTTAGGGTTTGAAGGTGGCCAAAGGTTTTCATGAAATGTTTAGGGCTTGCTATTTGGGAGGACTGGAAGGACTAGGAGAGGGCAGATATGGGTAGAAAAATCCAGGACAAGATGAATGACGCAAACAGGGAGGAATAAACTGCAATAAATTGAAATAAAGGCAGTTGCAATACACTGAACAGATATGGTCTCAAATAGGATTTTTGAGCACAATAAGGAGCAAACAAGGAGGAATAAATTGCAATAAGGACGGCTGCTATGAGGGCTGCAATGAAGGAAGGCTAGGGTCGATTTGTAGAGCCAGAGTTTCTCACATCAGGAACTCTCATACCAACTTGAATGAGAAAAAGACTGAATATCATTTCTGAATAATTCGTAGTACATGGTTTCATTGTAATATATAGAACTAGCAGAATAATTACTTTCCCAAAAAAATGACTAATCTACGGTAATGGAATATTTTACTATAATTACAAAAAATTAAACATTATGTTGTAGAGCATGCAAGACTGGTGTGTGACTATTATGATAGATGACAATAAGAAAAAAGACTCTATATAATTCAA
This sequence comes from Gastrolobium villosum, assembly GCA_032173675.1. Taxonomy (NCBI): domain Eukaryota; kingdom Viridiplantae; phylum Streptophyta; class Magnoliopsida; order Fabales; family Fabaceae; genus Gastrolobium; species Gastrolobium villosum. The sequence continues at coordinate 75,638 of JAVKPL010014623.1, forward strand.
AAACTTAGAACTTACAGGAATACTTGCATCCAGGTTTCCGCCCCCAATCAAGGTCCCGTTCTGAAAATTAAATGGGTAAACATGCTTCCCAAATTTGTGACTGCGATCACTCTTCCATGCAATGTTCTTCCTATTGATCTTCAATTCTGATGGCCCACGACTGAACTGATATGTATCATTGAACAAACTCCAAGCTATCAACCCACAAGGTACAATTGGAAGATTATCAGAGGACTGTAAAGGTTTACAAGAACTGGTGCTGTTGTATCCAAGTCCATGTAAGAGCTGCAGATCACTTCTACTTTTGACATACCTGAACAGATTTTTAAGATTTGGAGCAGTAGAGAAATAAAAGAATGTAGTTGAAGGTAAATCTGGGAACATGTTTTGGATGGAAAGAAATGAACCAGGAATAAAGAAACATAAGTTTTCAAAATTTAACAACAGGTGAGATAAAAGTTGAGGAAAATAAATCAAGAATTGCATTGGAGAAATGACAATAAGTGCAAACACAGTCTAAGAAAAAAAATGATAATGGAGCAGTTAGATATTATAAAGGGCAAACCCCAGTACACAAGGCTTCTCGACTTGTGAGGGTAGGATGAGAGTCGAAAACCAACTGGCCTCATAACAAAGCAAACATTTAGCTTTGCTCAATTGAATGTACTTACAGAAGCACTAACTTGGAATAAATGATTTCCCATATCGAGAGGACCGGTAAATGATACATAGATAACTCATATATTGACCAAAACACATACAAATAAATGAACGCAGATAAATGTGAAAGAGACAGAACAAAAAGATATAAGATGAAGTTAAGCATTGACCTCATCAAAATAATACTTTTTTTATTTCTTTTGAAGACTTCATCACTGTATTGGAAAAGAAGAAAATAAAGAATGCTTACCGTCGGTGGTTTTGGTAATAGTTATCAAGCTGATAGTAAATATAAATTGGTGCTCTCATTGGCTTAAGTACCTACAAACAAGTTGTAAGCACAATCAAGAGACAGTAAAAAGATCAACTTTATCGTAATTATTCAGCAAAAATATCAGTTTAGTAACCAGCCCAAAATTCTTCGTTAAGATTAAATGAGGGAGGAAAAAGTAAGTGAAGAGTGTTATGAAAGTCAAATAAGAGCAGAAAAGCATGTAAGCAAATATTACACAATTAAATGTCCTTTAGAGCAATGACATAAGCCATCACCATCTATTACCCGATAAGATTTCCATGATTCATAATAAGGAGTGATTATTTATTCCTTACAATTGTCTTTGCAATTTTCATATTTTCTTCCGCTTACAAATGCTTACTATAAATAGCAACCAAGTCACAAGAAGCCTATGGTTAAATTAGTATTACTTAAGCAGATCGTCTCCATTGTTTTGCTCTTGGTTTTTTCAAACCCCTTTTAGGAGAATATCTATCTACTCTTATTTTATTTGTTTCTGTCCTATGCTTCCTCTCTTCTCTCTAATATATATTTTCTTTTTCTATACAGAAAAGTCTAAAGAAGGTAACCCTGGAGTAGAGATAAAGTTGCTCCTTTATGATTGAAAAGTTACCAGTTCAAATGTGAAAAACAACCTCTTTGCAAATATGTAAGGGTAAGGTTATGTACAAGGATTGCCCCCACCTCACTCTCGCTAGTTGGGGTTTAATGGAGAGTGGTTTTTTATTTTTATTTTTATCACAACAGTCTATTTCTAAATAGCAAATGAAACCACAATCTATTTCATCTAAATTTGCTTTTCCCAGGAAAAAAATTGCTAACAATAATAATTGACACAACCATAGAACATTACTAGAGAGGTTTGTGAATCCTGTTGCAACTTCCAAAGATGTTTAGAGGTAGCCAACCACTCATTTAAACAAGTAAGGAATTATGTGCCACCAATTTATTGTATTGCATATTATGAACCCTGAAGTGATAATCAATGAATGATTTAATTAATCAAAAAATGAATTATCTATCACCTTTAACAATCGTGAACAGTTTTTGGAGATTGAGTCATCTTTGATATATGCAACCTTGTTACTTCTAAATTCTTCAGGTACACAATCAATGTCATACCTGTCCACAATTTCAACAACCTGCAAATCCATAGGACAAATAAATAATGCAGTAAGCAGATATAACTGGACCAGACATTAGGGAATAACAGAGGAAAAATATGGTTTTTTTATTGATAAGACCTCCCTTATCCCTGGATAAAAGGAAAACCCCAGGTTAGGAAGAGAAAGAATGGTTACAGAGCTGCTGCCCCTCAGAAATTTGAGAACCTGGTCTCTCCCACACACTCCCAACTTTACAACTGAATAATATCTCCTATCAACCCTTTTTTTCCTTATATCATACTTTTGACCATTTAGAGAATATTCTCCAATATCCGGTAACCCCTAACTAATTTATCTAACAATATCCAATAATATTAAGTAACTCCGCCTATGTGCTTGCATGCATGGTCTGTCCCAGGCTCGAGAGTTGGCGTTAAGTGTAGCGAGCTAGCCATAAAAGAAAACAGCTATATTTATGAGATGAACCCTTATAATTTCTCGTTGGAGCGTACCGTTCTTAGCGACACACTGAATTAGACCCCAAGTGTAGGGAAAAATGGGTTAGGGCTCTTGCCACAAGGCAGGTGTAGTGATAAATAGGCTAGGGTCCTTGTCCTAAGGCAAGGCGCCACATCTTCAGCCGGATTTGGTGACAAGTATGTCAGGGTCCCACACACAGATGGGCGAGTGTGGCGGGCAAGAAATGCCCGGGGGTTAAGGATGCGATTTGGAAGCTGGAACACAGGAACCTTAACGGGTAAATTGAGAGAGTTAGCAAATATTTTTGCTAGAAGGAAAGTGACTATTGTTTGCCTGCAAGAAACTAAGTGGATTGGAGAAAAGGCTAATGAAGTGGAAGGTACCAGTTTCAAGTTGTGGTACATGGGTATAAACAAGAGTAAAAACAGTGCTGGGATTATGATCGATAAAAGCTTTAGAGATAGAGTTGTTGACGTCAAAATAAAAGGCAACAAGATTAGTTTGGTTAAGCTTGTAGTGGATGATTTAATTTTGAATATTCTTAGTGTGTATGCCCCCCAATTTGGATTTCAATTAAACGATAAGAACCAATTTTGGGAAGATTTAGAGGAGATTTTAAGGGGGATACCATGAGAGGAGAAGATTTTCATAGAAGTGGATCTAAATGGACATGTTGGTAAAAGTAGTTGAGATTTTGATAGAATTCATGGAAGTTATGGCTATGGGACGAAAAATGAGGCTAGAGAGGATATCTTGAACATTGCATTAGTTTATGATTTTATGCTAGCGAACAATTTCTTTCGAAAAAAGGAGTCACATTTAATCTCATATCATAGCGGTCAAAATTGTCACCAGATTGATTTCTTTCTCGCTAGAAAAGAAGGTAGGACCTCATGTGTTGACTGTAAGGAGTTTGTTACGGTTTTAATACACAAAACTCAGCCAAAGACAAATAACAATCAAGATCTGAATATTTCTTAGTATTCACTATCCTTCTCAGGTATAACAACCATGAATCCTTACAATGCAAACGAAAGGAAAATTACACCAGTTCATAAAGAGAAAATGCTAACAGAATTGTAAAGATAATTGTGAGACAATTGTAGAGGTCCCACACTCTCCTTGATACGTCACACTTTCTGCCTCCCTCCATCCCCTTTCCTCCCACTAGATATAACCACTTTCATGCCACCTCACCTCCCATTCTGTTACAGGGTACTTTGTGGTTGGTTTGTTGGATGTGGGCCAAGGCCTTCTTGAGGTTGAATCCACACTTGTCTGGACCGGTCTCTCTTATACGTCTTGGGCTGAATTGTATCAATACTTCCCCTCAATTGAAGAACCTTGTCCTCAAGGTTAAACTGAGGAAACTGTTGGGCAATAATCTCAAATTCTTCCCATGAATTTTCACATTCAGGCAAATCACACCATTTAATAAGTACCTGTATGGTATCCTGAATAGAACGACGCACATCCAGCAACTTTTCTGGGGCCACTACTAGTTCCCAATTCTCACTTAAAACCGAAGGCAGAGGCTGAACAGTTGATGCCACTTGAACTGCTTTCTAAGGAGACTAACATGAAACACGGGATGGACCTTGCACCCGGATGGTAAATGCAAACGATAAGCCGTTTCACCAATCCGTTCTAATATTTGATATGGACCATAGAAACGTGGGCTAAGTTTTTCATTGATACGTCGGGCAATAGTCTTGAGTCGATAAGGCTGCAATTTGAGGTACACCCAATCTCCCACTGTAAATTGGACTTCTCTCCGGTGCTGATCGGCAAAGTGCTTCATCCGGTCTTGAGCTTTAAGTAAATGCTGCTGTAGGTCTTGTAAAATAACGTCCCTTTCTGCTAATGATTGGGAGACAGCATCCACCGTAGGCACAAATGTACCACATTTGAACAAAGTAGGAGGGTCCCGCCCATACAAAGCCCGAAACGGAGTCATACCTGTAGTGTCCTTGAATGTAGTGTTGTACCAAAATTCAGCCCAAGGGACCCACTTAAACCAACCTTTGGGTTTAGTGCAGCAAAAGCAACGTAAATAAGCTTCAAGGCAACGATTAACCACCTCCGTTTGCCCATTTGTTTGAGGATGATATGCTGAACTATAATGTAATTTGGTGTCTGCACTTCGAAAAATTTCAGCCCAGAAATTGCTTACAAACACTCTGTCTCTGTCGGAGACAATAGTGACTGGAAAACCATGCAGCCGCACAACCTCTTTAATAAAAACATCAGCAACATCTTTGGCCGTATAAGGGTGTTTAATAGGAATGAAGTGAGAATATTTAGTGAAGCGGTCCACTACTACCAGGATAGTATCAAACCCCATAGACTTAGGAAGGCCACCATTAAAATCCAAAGATATGTCCTCCCAAACCTGAGTAGGGATGGGGAGGGGTTGTAACAGCCCAGCCGGAGTCAAATTTTGTGCTTTGCACTGTTGACAAATAGCACATCCAGCCACATAATTTTTTATGTCTTTCCTCATGCCCTCCCAATAAACCATTCCCGCCAATCGTTTGTAGGTTCTGAAGTAGCCGGAATGACCCCCCATACCCGAATCATGGTATTCTTGTAAAAGGGAAGGAATGAATTTAGAATTTTTAGGCAACACTAACCTGTGAGAGTACAATAATCTGCCCTCCACCAAGGAAAACCCTTTATGAGCATCAGGAGCAATCAACAAGTCTTGAACAATTCCTCTCAACTTTGCGTCTTGCTGTATTTCAGCTTCGAGGTCCTCCAAAGCAGTCCAATGTACAGTGGACAAGGCTCCAAAAATCATTTTTCTTGACAATGCATCAGCCACTTGATTGTCCTTGCCCGGTTGGAATTGAATCTCAAAATCAAATCCAAGAAGCTTAGCTGTCCATTTCTGTTGCTCTTCACTCAACACTGATTGTTCATTCAAGAATTTAAGGCTCCGTTGATCAGTTTTTATGATAAAATGTCGACCCATAAGATAATGTCGCCACTTCCTCACAGCAAAGACAATTGCCATTAGCTCCTTTTCGTACACTGACTTGGATAACGCACGATGGGAGAATCCTTGGCTCATGAAGGCAATAGGCTTGTCCTCTTGAGTCAATACTGCTCCAATTCCTTTCCCAGAGGCATCGGTGACCACAGTGAATGGTTTGCTGAAATTTGGGAGGGCCAGCACTGGAACCGAACTCATCATCAACTTCAGAGTCTGAAAACTCTCTTCTGCCTCCTTGTTCCACTTGAACCCCTCTTTTTTCAGCAAGTCCGTAAGGGGTTTGGCTAACTTCCCATAATCCCTTACGAATTTCCTGTAGTATCCAGTCAATCCCAAAAAACCCCTCAACCCTTTGACATTCATGGGCTTCGGCCAATCAATCATAGCCTTAATTTTTTCTGGATCAGCCTTAAGCCCCTCGGCCGATACACAATGTCCCAGGTACTCAATGTGAGTCTTACCAAAACTGCATTTCTTTTGATTGGCCACTAACTGATGCTGCCTCAACACTTCAAACACAGCCCTTAGGTGATCTAGGTGTTGCTCTTTGCTTTTGCTGTAAACTAGTATATCATCAAAGAATACCAAAGCAAATTTCCGGAGAAAAGGTCGAAGAATCTCATTCATAAGTGCCTGGAAGGTGGATGGAGCGTTGGTCAACCCAAAAGGCATCACCACATACTCGTAGTGGCCTTCATGCGTACGGAATGCCGTTTTGGGGATGTCCTCAACTCGCATCCTGATCTGATGATATCCCGCTTTCAAATCCAGCTTTGAGTAGATTCTGGATTCCCCTAACTCATCCAAGAGTTCATCTACTAATGGCATTGGGAATTTATCTGGGATAGTAATTTTATTGAGCGCTCGATAATCCACACATACGCGCCAACTCCCATCTTTTTTTTTCACTAAAATCACTGGACTCGAGTATGGGCTGGTGCTGTGACGGATCATGCCATTGCTAAACAATTCAGCTACTAAAACTTCAATCTCATTTTTTTGATAATGAGGATACCTGAATGGACGAATATTAGGTACTTGACTCCCTGGTTTGAGGTGGATAGCGTGATCTATGGCACGAGCAGGTGGTAGCTCTTTGGGAACTTGGAAAATATCTCCAAAATCTGACAGCAGCTTGTCCAACTCATTCCAGCCTTCCTCCCTGTCGGTTGTCTCCTCCATAGTAGCTTCCAAATAGAAACCTTGGCCCTGATTCTTTAACGCCTTTGAGATTGATTTGAACGAAGCTTCAGATCTGGATAATGATGGATCCCCCTTAATTTCTGTCTCCTTCCCTCTTTCCCCATACTTGAGAGTCATCTCCTTGAAGTTCGCTTTGATCTCCCCTAGCTGAGTCAGCCATTCTAAGCCAAGCACAACGTCAGCACTGCCCAGCTCAAACAAGTAAAGATCTTGCTTGATCTGAGTTCCCTGAATGTTTAGAACCACCCCTCTACAAACTCCCTTGCATTCCACCTTGCAACCGTTTCCAATTTCCACCATGTATGAAGGGGTATCAACGATGTCCAGACCCAATTCTTCCACCATTTCCTTCTTCACAAAATTACTGGAAGCCCCACAATCCACCATGACCACTACGTCCTGATCCTTGATTTTTCCCCATACTTTCAGGGTTTGGCTTGAAGAGAGTCCCAACATGCTTTGTAGGGAGAGCTGCAGAGGCTTGTCGGTCCCTTCAACTCCCGCAACCGGTGTTTCCCTTCTTTCTTCTTCCTGCACTTCGATCTCCTCCTCGTTGTCGTCTTCCACCAACAACAGATGGAGTTGACGAACCTGACACCGGTGATTTGGGTGCCATCGTTCGTCACACTTGAAACAAAGCCCTTTCTGTTGGTGATCTCGCCATTCCGCTTGCGATAAGCGTCGCATCGGACCGCCGTTGCTTTCTCCAGCACGATTTCCGGCGGCTGATGTCGCGGTCTTGGTGGAGCCACCTTCGTTCGCGTTCTCCATCTGCCCTACCCTAGGGCTCGATTGTCCCACCCCTGAATGATTGCTGCCGACAGCTGAAGAAGGCGTGGGTTGGGCTCTATTATTACACGAAATCGATTGGGCCTGGGTCCATGACTTATTATCACTTGGGCCTGAACCCCGCTGCTGGCCCACTTGATTTCGGCCAAACCCACCAGCCCAATTTCTCCCCAACGGCCCCAGCCCTTCGTCCTTCCATGCCGAGTTCCTTCTCTCCACCTTAATCGACATCTTGATCATGTCCGCCAAGCATAGAGTCGGTAACATGAGCAGCTCCTCACGGATGCTGTTTCGGACCCCATTCAACCACGCACCTTTGAGGAGGTCTTCGTCTTCGAAGCGAAATGCCCCCACCATCTTCTCAAATTGAGCTCGAAATTCCATCACGCTTCCATTCTGTTTCAGAGTGTATAATGCACGGTATGGGTTATCGATGGCTTCCGATTGGAAACGACTGAGAATTTCTCGCCGGAAAACTCCCCAAGTGATGTTAGGATGGCTGGCCTCCCACCAGTGGAACCAATGGAGAGCCTCCCCCTCCAGAACCACCATCACCGTGGCTACCTTTTCCGCCTCCGCTATTCCGCTCACGGCAAAGTACCGTTCTACCTTGCTCAACCATCCAAAAGCATCGTCTCCTGAAAATAAAGGAACCTCCAATCGTCGGTTGCTATGGATATTGCAGTTCGTCCTTCTCCCGTTCCTCCTTTCCTGGGAACCCTCCTCATCTTCCTCGTTTTCTCCGTCACGAGACCGAGTACGAAGTCTCTCTGCCATTTCATCTAATCTCCTCAGAACCTCGTTCATTCCCCGTTCGTTTGCTCCCAGACGGTGAAGAACCTCAGTTTGTCTTGCATCATGATCGTCCAACCTCAACATCATTTCTTCATATCTAGCACACCCTCTTCGCATTCCTTCCTCGATCATGTCCAAACGATTCTCCATTAGACGCGTCACTACCATTCCACAGAGCTCCTAGATCGGAGCTCTGATACCAGTTTGTTACGGTTTTAATACACAAAACTCAGCCAAAGACAAATAACAATCAAGATCTGAATATTTCTTAGTATTCACTATCCTTCTCAGGTATAACAACCATGAATCCTTACAATGCAAACGAAAGGAAAATTACACCAGTTCATAAAGAGAAAATGCTAACAGAATTGTAAAGATAATTGTGAGACAATTGTAGAGGTCCCACACTCTCCTTGATACGTCACACTTTCTGCCTCCCTCCATCCCCTTTCCTCCCACTAGATATAACCACTTTCATGCCACCTCACCTCCCATTCTGTTACAGGGTACTTTGTGGTTGGTTTGTTGGATGTGGGCCAAGGCCTTCTTGAGGTTGAATCCACACTTGTCTGGACCGGTCTCTCTTATACGTCTTGGGCTGAATTGTATCAGTCTACCCTGGAGAATGTGTCGCTACGCAACATAAGCTGGTAGTTTTAAAGGTTCAATTAAACAAAGTACAAAAAAAGAGTAAGAGTGCTCAAAACCCAAAGATAAGATTGTGGAAGCTAAAAAAGGAAAAACAAACAGAGTTTAAGGAAACAAATGCTTCATGAAAGACTATAACTAATGGAAGAGCAAATGAAATGTGGAATAAGATGGCTATATATATCCAAAATGTGAGAAGGGGGACATTAGGAGAAAACAAAGGGAATAGATTTCAAACAAAGGAAACGTGGTGGTGGAATGAAGAGGTGCGGGAGGCAATTAAACTGAAGGAATGTTTTAGATGTTTGCATAAAAATCCTGATAATAAGAACTTGCAAAAGTTTAGATTGGTTAGGAAAAACACTAAGAAAGCAGTGCGAGAAGCTAGAAGCAAGGTTTTCTTCGATTTGTATAAAAATCTTGGGAGTAAGGGTGGTGAAAAAGTTATGTATAAACTTTCCAAAGTATCAAGAACGAAAATCAAATTTTTTTTATAAGAGATATAAAAGTAAAAGAAAGGTGAATGAACTACTTTAACAAACCTTTAAATGGGGATGGCAATAAAAGTGATGTGGATTTGGAGGATGCTTATGATGATTTCAACAGAAGGTTTATGAGTAGAATCAAAGCGTATGAAGTTAAGGAGGCTTTAAAGAAGATGAAAAATAGCAAAGCTTTGGGACCCGATGGGGTCCTATTAAAGTGTGGAGAGGCCTGGGGGATGTGGCAATAAATTGGCTAACCAATCTTTTCAATAAGATTATCCAAACAAACAAGATGCCTAATATATGGAGGAAAGGTATATTTGTGCCTATTTACAAAAACAAGAGAGATATTCAGAATTGTTCCAACTATAACGACATTAAACTTATAAGTCATACTATAAAGTTGTGAGAAAGTTATTGAACAACGCTTAAGGAGAGAAACCAAGGTCTCTATAAATCAATTTGGGTTTGTGCCAGAAAGATGTACCATGGAGGCCATTTTTTTTATATGATAATTAATGGAAATATATCGAGAAAAGAAAGACTTACATATGGTGTTTATAGATCTTGAGAATACATATGATAGGGTTCCAAGTAAGATTCTATGGTGGGTTCTTGAGAAGAAAAAAGTACCATCAAAATATGTAGAGGCAATCAAGGATGTGTATGATAGTGCTACTCTATGTGTGAAAGCTTATAATGGAATATCAAGTTATTTACCCATCACGGTAGGTGTGCAACAAGGTTCTGCTCTAAGTTCTTATCTCTTTGCCCTAGTTATGGATGAACTAACAAAAGATATTCAAGAGAAAGTGCCATGGTGTATTTTTTTTGCATATGATATTGTGCTTATTAATAAGACCAAGGGTAGCGTTAATAGAAAACTAGAATTATGGAGAACCATGTTAAAGTCTAAGAGATTTACGTTAAGCTAGAGCAAGACTAAGTATATAAAGTATTAGTTTTCTCTGATAAGTGATGTAGAATAAGATTTTGTGCACCTGCTTGGACAAGAAGTACTCAAGAAAAATACTTTCAAATATTTGGGATCAATTCTGCAAAAAAAGTGGAGAGATTTATGAGGATGTAAATTATAGAATTAAAGTAGGGTGGATGAAATGATGTAATGCATAAGAGTTTTTGTGTGACCGCAAAATTCCCCTTAGGTTAAAAGAAAAATTGTAGAGAACAACAATAAGGCCTGCAATGTTATATGCCGCTGAATGTTGGCCAACACATAGGCAACATGAGCATAAAATGGGAGTAGCAGAAATGAGGATGTTAAGGTGTATCTATGGACTGTGTTCATACAAGGATGGATAAGATAAGAAATGAAGTGTTAGAGACATATAAAACCATTAATATAGCCTCACCGAATAACGTAAGTTTTTATGGAGTTTCTCAGCACAGATAGGTAAGCCTATCATTGCCCACCCTTCAAGCCTAGTGGGCTCTCATGAGAGGTGACGTGTTAGAAATATATAAAATCATTAATGTAATTTCACCGACAGACTTTCTTTTGGGTTAAATTGGTTCTTTACATGAAGAAATTCGACGAAAGGTAGGATTAGTACCGGTGGTTGAAAAGATGAGAGAACATAGATTGAGGTGACTTGGGCACATGATGAGAAGACGCCTAGAATCTCCCGTAGGAACAAAAGTTTGTTACCAAAAGCTTGACACAACGAGAGGAAGAGGTAGACAAAAACTTACTTGGGGGAACGTAGTAAAATAAGACTTAATATAGTGAGATATAGATTGACGAACGATATGTCTTATGATGGATAGAAGGAAAGCTATTACCATTGTGGAGGGTTAGACCCGAATATTTTCCTATATTCCAGATGATCCTTTATTAATCATTTTCCCCTTTATCTTCCTTTCTTTCTTTCTTTACCTCGTTTTTTTTTTTTTTTGGTAAATTTCTTTACCTCCTTTTTTATCTTGTCCTTTCTTTACTTTCCTTCTTTTCTGTTATTTCTTTTTTCCTCTCAATCTTTCTCTGTTTCCTTTTTGTTATTTTTTTCATTTTTACTTGCTTATTCTTTTTTTGCCTCTTATGTATCTTTATTTTCACTTTATTTTTCCTTTTTAAGTTCTTATTGCTATTTTTAATGGATAATATTATATATATTTTTTAAAAAAGAAATTATCTTTATTTCTCAATCTTTGTATACTTTTCATTTGGGTTCATATGCCACTGACCCCAACTAGTTTGGGATAAAGGTATTGTTAAAGTTGATGTATCCATTAATATTAGGTAACAATATCCACCATATCTATCAATATCAATTAATATCAGGTAACTTTAGTTACTATATCTATCTATCAATTAACATCGGTAACACTATCTACTATATCCAACAATATCAATCAACCATAACTCTTTTTACTACTAACAGGCCTGGCCCAACATGATCATTGGGCTCATCCTTATTTCTCCTAAAGTACACTTTCCCAAATGGGGGCCTACTACTGACATAAACATGAGGATTTTGAAGGGAGAAAAGAAAAATTCACTGCATAACATTAAAAGAAGTAGAAATGATTTATACACTATTCGAGGCACGAAGTGTAACAAGTCCAACGGGAATGAAAATGAAACCCATCAATAGAAATGTAGCAATGACCTGCATAGAACATGGTTGAGATTTAGCATGTACATTTTATAGAGTAAGGCATCATGAAATATTCAAGTATTGTTGAAGAACTAACTGCTGCAGGTGTAAGGACAGGTTTACATGCTGGAAGGTTCTGTTGTGTAAACTGATAGAATGCTGCAAAACCTCCAAAATGGCAATCAGTACAAGTTTCATTAAGAAAAGAAAAAGGTAAGGAAAAATAAGAAATAAAAGAGTTCAATACAAAGCACTTGTCTAAAGAAGAAACATGTAAAAGAAAATCAATCTATTGGACATTTCTGACTTACTTTCTAGTCTATGTAGAGGCCAAATGTAATAACAAGCTTTATTTCTTTCCAAAACAAAGTCAATTTTCAAGTAGAAGAGAAAAATGTATATAATGCATTGAAACAGTATGCATCTGCAAAATGATTCCCCATTTCTTTATGTATTAGGTCACTATAATGTATAATATAAAAGATCTGAAGTTAGGTTGCAGCATGTACGAAAGAATAATAAATATCGAATTTTGTATTGAAGTACAGAAACAAATGACTACAATAGA